>JAMKCH010013968.1:0-26310 GCA_023653785.1 Ophioderma brevispina | reverse complement strand
TGGACACGGCCAATGATGACTTTGCAACACTGCGGGAACCATGATTGATATCCAAAAAGTGGCATGCACCTTTGAAGTTAGGCAGATTTTGGAAACTCCCATACTGAAGAATATGATTACTTTTGGGTACGGTACGGTATTGAAATCAGCATATAATATCACAGTAGCAATCCATTCCCGGCAATATAAACATAATGCATATAATTAATATAATTAATGGATAAGATCGTAACCCCAAACAAGGGAATCAGTGCATAGGATTTATGAAAAAACACTGGTAAAGAGAATTGTCTGCCATTGTTGTCATGTGTGGCAGCCCTTTCACGGTATACCTGACTTGTGCAATAGTGTATGCTCGTATCATTATTAAGTTACAAAGCCAAAGATAAAACAAGCAATTAATGGTGACTATTTTTAAATGTCTGCCACTTGTATTGGTTGCCTATTTACAGGTTGTATTTGCCAGCTGTGTAACAAAATCGCTGCCATTAGTAACATCAAACAAATGTGTATTGGACTGCATACTTACAGGTTTTATTTTGGCATGGCTGTGGACAAAAATATGCTTTGGTAGAAAAAGCATATTCAGTCAAGAAAATTGGTCAAAAAAGGGAATTGGCAGCCTTTTGGAAAAAGATGCCATTTTGGAAAATGGCCACCAGTTCTGTTACAGAAAGAAATTGTAATAACTTAACCATAAAACATTTCTATAGGCATTACTTTTGGGCTACAAATCATCGTTTTGGTAGCCAAAACACAAACAAACAAAACCAATTAGTCCCTGAAACGATGCTAAAATACCGAAATGGGCAGCCATTTTGAAAATGCCGCATTTTTGTTCCAAGAAAAAAATCTGCGAGCCCCTATAGCCAAAAATCCTTCTTGAACATGCCAAAAAACTGTGTACCAAATTTTAGCTTTTATCACAAGTGCACAATTCAAGCACATATCTACTCTACTATAGGGATGTTCGGATACCTATAATTTTATAGACATGCAAAGAATCTGATTTTTTATAATATTTTTGATTTTCTGATTGAGTAAATTCACTGATAGTGCCTTTAATCCCTTCAGATGGGGATATTTTTGATAGAGAGCATTGACACCAATACAAAAATCAGAATTTCACATTTTTAGGGACAAAACCTGTATTTGAAATCTCTTGTTGCCACCTTTAAATCAACATGAAATCTGGTTAAGTTAAAGAACTTAAAAATTCAGCTGGTTTTACATTAACTGCAACTCAACATATTTTTAACATTGATCGGGTTAAAAACGAAACATTTTGGCTACTGGTAAGTGCCTGACTATGTGGGCCATTTGTTGAAGGTCAATAAGGACTCCACAAACATCAGAAACACATTATGCAATATGCGGTCTACTGAAGATAGCAGCCACATTAAGTTACTGGCATAATTACATTATATCAGTGCTATCTTTGAGCCTACTCTCTATCATGTGCTTTATTCCATTTAATCAATAGAATAATACAGAGTATGTGCGAAAAGGGTATAAGTAATTATGCAAGTATTCTGTGCATTATGGAACAATATTTGGAATTTCTAAAATCATCAATCTCGGGCGAGTCATTTAATATTGAAAAACATATTCTGAATTTTGTTTTTGTTTGTTTTTGTTTTTTTTTTTGCTTTTTGGGCAAAAGCAGTTAAAAATTCTATTTAGTGCTGGTTGATACAATGGACATTAGTCTTCATCTATTCCCTGGAATGAGCACATTGCTTTTTGATCAACTGTAATGGTATAGAAATACAAAGGAAACACTGGCAGTGTGCTTTTTAAATCTGTGTTAGGTCATGATCAATGCTGGATTCATATGCAGTGCATGTGATACCCATGATCATGTTGTTGTGACCAACCTGGCATGAGCACATTGCTTTTTGATCAGAGCAAGGGGGAGCAGGCAGGGAAGGTGCAGTCCAGAGCTTTGAACGGGAAGAAAAAGGGCATGAAAAATCCAGGGGGTGGACATGCCAACCTAAGAGCAACAGAACAGCATCAACTTCCGGTGTAACCCGGTGCTAGCTCTTATTCTACGCATACGAACGGTCACACGCAAGACTTAAGGGTAGGCCTGGTCACAAATATTTAAATATAAAATGACCGTTATTGGATAATACACTATTTTGCAGGGGGTTAAGGCACTAACCCCGGACGGATTTTGAAGTCAATCATTTTTTTCTTAAATTAACATGAATTACTAAGATGTATTGAACAAAGGCTTAAAAGGTGATTTTGCAATGTCACTGGGACCGAGGCTGCCGTAGAAAATACACGTAAGAATTCCCTAAATTACCGTTTGGAAATCCCCAATGGCCAAATCGAGCAGATCATGTCCGACCCCCCCCCCTGTGAAAATCATGCTAAATCAGCCCTTCTTTGCCGGCTCACCAGAAAATTTTCACCTCCAACCCCTGTTATGCCCCTGCTGGCACAACATTCCAGGTGGATTATGACTCTGATGGCATCTGAGGTATATAGGTATATCCCAGAGAGTGTTTGGAACTAATCCCATAATGCATTTCAATGTGCCTATACTGTACTGTACTAAACATGTGTCAGTACTTAGGGATAAAAAGTGTTCAGGAAGTGTAAGGACCACAAAACAATTCATGATCATGATAAAAATTCCCTAAGTACTAGCTCTTTGTGAGCTAATGAATGTGCTACTTAAGAATAGGATTTTGTGGGATCATATGACCTTATTGAGGTTAAATTTTCCAAAACTGGTGCATTGTGGGATAGACTCAATACACCCTCTGGGTATTACCAGACAGTTTATGTCTTCTCTCGTATCTATACAATTATTGATACTCATAAATTTGACTGCCATCTTCATTTTAGAAAAATGCAAAAATACACGATTCTGATCTTCTCACTTATTGCTCCAAAAGAGCCCACTCTGTGAGATGATTTTTTTATAAAAATTTCCAGTAAAATCTGAAATTTGTGCCTTAACAATTAGTCCTCTAACTGCCCCTTGCAAATTGTCTAGAGCCGTCATTTTCCGGAAGGGATTTCATTGTGTGTACGTAAAGGTAGAGTTAATTACAAGTCACTATATTGTGTGTGTGTGTTAAGGTAGAGTTAATTACAAGTTCCTAACCTTGCATTACAATGGTCAAACATGTCTGAAGCTTATTGTGGCCAAATCAATCAGCTATACAAGCATTGAGGTGTCAGGAAGAGGGGTTGTGCTACGGGAAACCTCATCTGACGGCGATTTCTAAAGACGTTACAAGCACCAAAACAGGTTGGAAATCCTCCGTTGAAATGAGCGGATATCGGGATTGTCAGGGATTTTCACAACTTGAGAATTTGTCGGAGGCCCTGAGGTTATATAGGGAGTTGGAAATGGCTATTTTGTTCCCGAGGGACTTGATTTTTTTCCAGATAGTTGAATAATGGTAGAAAGAAATGAATAGGATATGGGAGTTGGCTGTTATTGTGCATAGAAGAACTAAAATAAGAAATGTAAGGGGCCATTTTTAAACCAAAACAGTACAAACATTCAAAGTGTGGGAAATTATTATAAAGTGGAAAAGTGGAAAGCAATTACTTGGAGGTCCTGAACAAATCTTTCTTTTAAAGTATAACAATTGCTTCTTAGTCAGATCTAAGTGTGGGGTAGTAGGGGCATGAGTGTGGAAAATGCTAACCAAATTTTATCCTCAAAACATATTGTAGTGTGTCCAAAACTAATTTTGGGTTAAAAATATTTCAAATCAAAGAATTTTTCCTAGATTAAATACAAAAACACTTGCTTGTTGTGTCATCTGTGAAGCAGGGGCACATAGGGATTGCTTTGGTTGTGTGTGTGTATGTCTGTAGTCAACAATGTTAACCCTAAACATAATTGCCCACTGTTTCTACATGTGTGCATGCAGGCCTGTACGCAGGGGGTGCGGGGGGGGGGGGGGTCCGCACCCCCCAAATTCCACAAAAGGGGAAAAAGGTCCACTTTTTGCTGAATTTTTTGATAAAAAGGTCAAAGATTAAGAGAAATTTTGACACAAAAGTCCACTTTTTGGTGTTAAAATATTCAAAAAAGTCCAAAAAAGGACCATTTTAGGGGGGTAAGGTCCACTTTTACAAATAAGGTCCATTTCATTTTTTTTTAAAGTCCACTTTTTCGAAGTCCACACCCCCCCCTCAAAATAAATCCTGCGTACGGCCCTGTGTTATAAAATTCCGGATCTGGAATTTTTGTTATCACGGTATCCTATGGTACTGGTGTGCTACATAAATTCTTACTGCATCAAAATAAAGATTCTGATTCATCCAAACTATTTGGAATCAAGCATTTTTAAATGACTATCTTTATAGTCCCTAGTTGACTTTTTTAATTAATACACAACATAAATAATATTTCAATAAAATAAAAATAAATCCTTGGAAGGTCCAGCCTTTAAGTGACATCTTAACTTTGAGGCAACTATCTTTAATTCCAGCATATCCCCACAAAAATATATTGCTTAAATCTGTGAGTCAGTCCTTAAATTCCTGTGTCCAAAACTCTGCCTGTGAAAAGAAGTAGAGCATCATCCAGAAGGTTTTGGTTAGACGAACGAGATACCAACAATCTGAACACGGAAAATTCCGAGAAAAAATAATAACTTTTTGCAAATATTAAAGTCGGCCGGGAACCCGTTGGTGCGTGTACCCCAGGAGAGGGTAAGTTACTATGGGGTCAATATTTGAACTGCTCTACTCTACTGAAATATCGCTCAATTATCTTAGATTTTACCAGGATTTAAAAATCATTGGGTCACACCGCGTGCTGGTGCTTCCTTTCCAAGATTAGTGGGAAATAGAGCAAAGGTCATTTGTTTATTCAAGAAAGGTCACCCGTTGCATATACCCAGATTTGTTTGTAAAATATTTTTTTTTAATGTGTCAATGAACTGCACCAATAGGAAATGATTTTGCACTTTCGGCATCTCCTTGTTGTTATAAATGGAAGGGGTACAAAATTCCCTGTAGGACTCTGTGGGGACGGGGACATTATTATACCCCTCCCTATGAAAGTGAACCAATCCTATGCAAAATAAAGCATATTTTGAATCAGTAATTAAATACGTTTTTTAATATTTTTACAAAGAAATCTTTGTATTACAATTGTTGACTTTCTTGATAAACAAATGACCTTTATCCCTATTTTCCAAATATCTTGGAAAGGAACACCACACACAGCAATGGACCCAATTGACTTTTTCACTCCTGGTACCTAGACTAATTTGACTATATTTCAGAATTTAGAGCAGTTCAAATAGTTGACCCCCATAGTACTTTACCCTCTCCTGGGGCTACACGTAACAACGGATCCCCGGCAACTTTATATTTTCCAAAAGTTTTAGTTTTTCTCTGAATTTTCCCGTATTCAGATAATGGTATCTCATTCGTCTAACCAAAACCTTCGGGTGACGGTTCTAAAGCACTCTTATAAACAGATGGATAGTTAGTTTGCACCTAAACTCAGTTCATACGTAAAACCATTGTCTAAACCAACGGAAACATTGCTGGACGTTCTCAGATCAGCTCAGATCATGACGTCCTTGGATAGGGGTTAGACATCGCTATTTAAAAAACACACCGTGCTTTCAGGAGCAAGAGGATGGACATAGGCTATCGCAATGAATTGTGGCTGTCAGCTTTTCTATGTTATATCTTTGCTCTGCAGTGACTTGCTAAACTGTCCATATGCCACTATGTTGGATGTGAGAATTTGTTTTCCACTAATTTAAGAATACAGTGACAGAATAGGAGAGAGAGTGTCAATTAATTAAGATGTGCAATGAGAGATTTTGAGGCCCCAAAATATTGTGTCATAAGAGTCATTCATATACAATAGACACTCAATTAGATTTCTTACCTTGTATTGCTACAGAAAGGGCCTTAAAGAGAGGAAAACGGTGATTCTGATTGCTTATAATTCAATATTAAAACGGCCTGAATTTCGTATTTGCTCTTGTACGAAATTAGAAATTTCAATTTTTTGTACAAAGGAAACACTGCTCAGCTTAATCCTTTTAGATGGGATTATTTAAGGATGCTTTGACATCAGGGCAAAAAACGAGTACTTTCAATTTTTAGGGACACTGATATGTGATGTGAAATCTCGCATTGCACCTTTAACTAACTAAAGCTATATAAGCTTGATGTACAGTAGTCTTATTTCTTCTAAGTCAGCGAGCTTGGTTTTCTGGGTCTGAGGAAATGACATAATTTGGGTCATGTCCCAGGTCAAATTAGGATAAAGTTTGAATGGGTTTCTGTGTTAGTTGTCACATTGTCAAAACAGAATCTGAGACAGATTTTGACAGTTTGGAACCCAAATTTAGTCAAGATTTGCTCCCCCTTCTGTGTAATGGATGAGGAATCTGTTTTTTTTTCTATCACACACACAATACCAGAGAGTTAAGAAGGGCACCTATGTACTATAAACAATTTAGTTTTTAATATTGTGCAATTGGCATAATTACATTATATCCTTCGAACCTTGCTATAGAGATGTCACTTATGCTGTAACATGCAGATGATGACGGCCAAGGCTGATTCAATAGAACCTCACCCAAAAATATCCAAAGAAAAGTGCGCAATACGGAGTGCAAACCCAAACCAATTTGAGTGTTTGATGTGGTCGGTCATTAATAGGTGTTGCCCAGGACCACATAAACCTCGTCCTCGTACATTATTCATTTAAAAAAATAAAAGTACAATGAGGTTACAACGACAATGCTACCAACTACAAGACCAGAGGCAAAATCACTGTAGTACTTATCTGATTATCTGATTTTGCAGAGTTGTGGAGTCCAGTATGTTGGGGATACCAAGACTCCTCTGAAGAGATGCTTCTATGGCCATAGGTCCACAGTCAACACCAGCAAGATGGAAACACCGGTGGGTCAACACTTCAACTTACCTAACCATATACTATTTCTGATAGATCTTACAGGTATTGAATCTTCTTTGCACCGCCCCGACACTGTTCCGTCTCGCAAGAAAAAGATGGGATGAAGCGTCTACTCACCCTCCAGCCCCATTGTCTCAACATCCAGGAAGGGATCGACTAGGTCCCTTTTTTTACTCAAATGTGTAAGAAACGCCCCCCATTTTTTCAGCTTCTCTTTTCAAAGGTTTCCTCTGTATGCCCTACTTTTTTTAACCATGTTGTGATGTATTAGGGCTTTTGAGTTCTTGTTCACTATATTTTATTATTTTCACTTTATCATTATGCTTTGGTTTGTTATGTTTTATATTATGCTTTTTGTGTTATGTTATATTCGTTCTTTGTTTTGTTATATTTGTATATGATGCGTTGTTTGTAATTAGTTATAGTTATGCTTTTGTTATGATATATTACTGGCTTTGTTTTGTTATATGTTATTTTATAATGCGTGTTTTGGTATATGTGTTATTTTGCTTTATTTTGGTTCTATTTTATATTATGCTTTGTGTTTTATATGTTTAGTTATGCTTTTTTGTTATGTTATATTATGCTTTGTTTTTTGTTATATGTTATATAATGCTTTTAGTTTTATTATGTTTCATTTATGCTTGTTTGTTATGATTTTATGCTCCTTTGTTTGGTTTGTTTATATTATTTAAATGCTTTGTTTTGTTATAATTTATTTGCTTTTTTTGTTATATGTTATATTATGCTTTTGTTAATTAATTATTGTAATGCCCCTCATTTTTGCATCACTATCCTCCCCTCTCCCCCCCTTTTTTTTTATTTTTTCTCTCTTTCATGTTTCTCAATTCCCGTCTGTCTTGCCCATCCCTTTGATCATCAATGTCTTCCCTCCTCACTACTCTAGTCCCATTGTTCTCTTTCACAGCTTTACCCCATGTCCATCCATGCCCTACTGATTTCCTGGTCATTATCTCCCATCCCTTGTTCATTATCTCTTATTGTTCTTTTTTTTTTTCAGGCCGGGCTCTCCCAGGCCCTTTGCCCATCACTCTCCTCCGTCCTCCACTTCTCCATGCCCCACTGATTTCTTGGTAATTGTCACTTATCTTTGTCTCCATATAATTCCTTGTCTTCTTTTTTTCACGCTTTCTCCCGCCCTTTACACCGTCCCTGTGCATGGTTCCTTCTTTCTGGTCCTTGTTTTATATTGGGTTTGGGTTCTTGCTCTGTTGTTTTGGCGTGGTACTACACTGATGCAATAAAAATACCAAGACCGAGGTAAACTTATCGAACTCAAACACCACAGACAATGCACCAACAGAACCACTAAAAGCAAACTTTCAGACCATAGGCATACATCGCAAAACAATGTCAAGAATCAAAAACACAATCTTGGGTCAAGTGGACCAGAAACACTAACGAACAAACAAACAGAAAGTCCCGGTGGCACGTGTTTAAAATATCGGCGGCTGCAGTACTTTTCTTACCCTCGACATAACCAGACCCCACAAATAAAGCTTGAAGAATTAGTGTAAATTTTCGCCGACCGCTCCAGCTCACACACTCCGCCCACAACATCCGCCAAACTTCAAACCCTAGCCATACCCCTCGACACAACAAGGCAACAGACGGCAAAACCAATAACAGACACACCCCACAAGACACTCCATTCACTATCATGCCTCAACCAGCAACTGAACATATACACGACACCACTCCCAACTCCCTGCGATGATCAAATTGCGTTTTCAATGGTTCGTAACGCCCCAGATGTCCTAAAAACTGTCATTCTCGATGTAATCACATCAGTCATGGAACGACATGAGCTTCCGGAAACGTGGAAAAAAAGCCACCTCAGCAGCATCCCAAAACCAGCTCAGACTTGTTTTCATCAGAACCGTCTCGCTTCTTTTCAATGCTCATCAAACTTATGAGTCTATAGGTCTTCTGCGAATCCATAGTAAACATGCCAGACCGTTTCACATTCACACCCCACCCTTCCTTGGTTTTTGTCGGAAAAGGCGTGGCCGCGGATGACGCAATCGGCGGCTCTAACAACGAATTTCCAGCGCAACAAACTCCAAATCAGTCGCAGAAATCACAGCGGTTGTTTTTGACCCTCGCAAAGGCATTTCGAACTCGCCAACAAAGATGCATCATACAAGCCATGATCAAAGCCTGGCCTCGGCGGCAAGCTAAATTGGCTGGTGCAAGGACCTTTCCTGACAAACAGACAAGGTAGAATCCAGTTCCAAGGAGCCCACTCTAAGTTTCAACAGTTTTTTGAAACGGACGCGGCACTCCACAAGGCAGCCCTCTTAGTCCAACATCTGTTAATTTTCTAATCGATGAAATTCTATATAACAACGGCAAACCACCTCGCACCTATGACCGCATGTTTGCTTAACGCTGATGATATAGTCATTGTCTCCACCAAGGATTCCGAGCGGCAGCTGTCAGAAAGCCCTCGACTCACTCAGCATATCACTGATGATCTAAGGTCTTAAATTTCTGTAACCACAACCAAAGCTATGACTTCCAATAGGTACCACCTGGAACCAGCCCCCACATTTCAACATTCACTTGTGCGTCAGGCCCATTGAGTGGGTCAGTCCTCCGAATATAAGTATCTTGGTGTCATCATGATAAACATCTCAACTTCTCTCAACACAATCAATATACTGTCACAAGGGTCAAAAGTTGGTCTAAAACCAATGAAGGCCCATAGCGGTCTCCCGGAGGAGCCACTCCAAGTCTCTACTCCGCAAATTTATCAAGCCCACCGTTCGTACCACTTTTTAGCCTATGGCTGTGTAGTCGTCGCCTTCGGCCAACAACACGGCCCGAAAACAGCTCGAACCACTTCAGAACCAAGCTATTCGCACAATTCTTTCTAGGCGCTCCTCGCTGGGCCAACGTCCAAACCTGTCAGCTCGACGCAGAAATTATGCCACTGTCCAGGTTCCGACAATGATGCAAACGACTAGCTATCTTTGCCGACAAAAGTCCTCCGCAACACTGAACACCTCTACACGACCAATCTCAAAAAAGAACGCCTAACAAAATCGAAGGGGAAGTCTTTACCCGACAACACATTGCTCCTCCCAAAACCGCAGATCCTGGAACCTTGCCAGCCAAGCCACCCATCCAGTCCCATAGCTATTCAGCACTTCTATCCATGGTCCACCCCTTCGCGACAACATGACCTGCGCTTCACCGTCCTTGATGATCACCAACATAGCTTCCCCCACAATATAAGAAGACTCGTCATCCAAAGGCATTCGCAGATGCAGAGTCCACAAACTCTGATTCCACTTGTTTCTACACTGCTGCCGGTCAACGAGACGCCACTGTGGATTTGCCTGTTGTCGCACCACATACCACAAAATCATTCAGAACATCTGATAGCTGCTCCACGGTACAAACAGAATTAGCCAGCCATTCGCGAAGCAATCCGCGACGCAAAAACACAGCCGGCTACAAACATCGTCATCCACACAGACTGCCAAGGTGCAATCTGAAACTCCGCAACCCACATGTACAGACATAGCAATTGACTAAAGAACATTCAAACAGAACATAAAGACAGCAACAAAAATTTCATCATTAACCTGGATCCCCATCACACAGTCTCTGCACTTCCGGGCACCGAAGAAGCGACGCCGCAGCCAAAGCCGCCCTACGACCCAGAACCTGACATAACATACAACACGTAGTGCGCCAACCAGAACCTTTCCAACCAACAGCCATCACAGATGCAGATCAAATTCATCAACACAGTCAAAATCAGTACTTTGGAGACTTTTCCTCCCTCATCAAACACGCAAGCAACCAACGCACTCATATTACCAAGAACCAAGTACGAACTCCAATCACTATCAACAGAAGTGAGAATCCAAGCTAAAACTGCCAGACAACTCATCGATCACTTATATACGTGCGCCTACTGCGATCAACATATACAATGTCAACATGGTTCACGATCTCACTCACTGAATGCCCAAGAACAAACCACTCTCCAACAACTATTCACTCACATCTAAAACCAGAACAACGTGTAAGCAACAACACCACTAGCGATCAACATCCTCAAAACGCAACACTACCCCAATACCAAGAACTCCAACACTACAAATTCATACAAACCACAACACTAAATAACCCAAATCAAGGTGTTAAACCCGTAACCTATTAAGTAGCTTGTTAAACTCCAGGGTCAAGCATAGTTTGCAATTACCGGCCCCCTGGAGCAAACCACGAAACTGAAACTGAACTGTTTGTTTGTCATTTGCCTTTGCTGAAGATTCCTGCTTAGGAATCGAAACGTCCAGGGCCCACACTCTAGTATCATTTATTAAAAATCCGAATAACCCTTACCAGTGGAGTAGATGATTCTTCATCTTCAGCTCCAATGGTTGGAATAAGAAAATATTCCTTGACAACATCGACAATTCAGAATGGTTCTCAAGATTTTTGCTTAAACGTGTTAAACCAGTGGCACGTCTAAAATTGGGGATTTCTTGGCCGCCCTCCCCCGTGTCCACAATGCTTCCACTTCAAGATGCACTCTGTGTTTTCTACATGTGCAAAATATTACAGTAAGTTTCCTATGACAGACAACCTACACTCCTAAATCTGGTCATAAATTAGTCCTAAAAAAAAATTGGTTTGATTGCTTACCCGACCGAGCCATAATTTTAAAATACCGCCGACCCTAAATATTTTTATTTTGTTTGCTGTGGCAAAAAAAAGTTTTAAAAACCCCGTCAAACAATATCTTCTATGTTAGGGTTTGCCATCATGTGTTTTACTGATATATGGTCTGAACACGCTGAAATGCAAAAACAGGGATTTAATGACGTCAGACTTCCGAACTGCGGTACTCAAGGATTTCAGGACATTCAAAATGACAAATAAAAAGATGTGTTACAGAAAAAGGAAGATGTGCCATTTGATTTTTGTATGTGTGGTCATATATTTTGTGTTCTGGTATGTTGAAACATAAAAAAAAAAAATCCGAACCTACCTACCTAGCTATTTTTTTCTAATGTTACCCATCAAACATTTTTTTAGGCCCTTACTTGCAGACCTCTCCCTGAATCTAAATTGGGGGGTCACAATATACAGCTGTAGCATTAGCAAGCATGCTTATATGAATGTTGGTATTATTAATTTGAAAAAAAACAACAAATTTCCCCATGCAAAGTATAGTGGCTTTGACCAGCAGTTTTTCATACTTTCCTCCTTACACCCACAGGGGCACCACAACCTAAACACATGTCACAACATCATCTATATTTGGTCCTTTAATAATTCTGTTACCGGAATAAAGGTACATGAATAAAGAGTAGGATCACGGGGTTTAATATAATTATGCCATGCAGGTTACAATACTCAGATAGTGTGCAACTTTTCAAGTTATTCTTCTACCATACCACTAAAAATCGATCAAACCTTGCTCACCTAGTATGGTTGGTGCACTTAAGATCACAACCTATCAGCAACTTCCATTGCGAGATTCCCGCATAAGGGCTCCCCATTTCACACCTCAGTATATAAATCTAGGCAGTAAGGTAACGTGCTTTTGCCCAATTACACAAGTGTCGAACATATTGGCTTTTAAGTGACACTCAACATCATAACCCTAGGTTGTTAGCCTAGCCTGATGCTCTCAATTTGTCCCCACATGCCCTCTAGGTACTGTGGTATGGTATAGAGGCCTTGTATGTTGCAGAGAGTGTGTTAACCAATCCCATAATACATTGCACTATGCCTATATTGTTACTGTGAGTACTTGATGATAAAAGTCTTCAAGAACTAACTACAAGCCATTCATGATATGCTTAAAAATTACCTTAGTACTAATGCTTTGTGGGTTAAGATAAATTTAAAAGTGTTAAAAAATAGGATAGGGGATCACCTCGACATATTGATGTGAAATTTCCCAAAAACTGGTGGATTGGGGGATGGACTCTCGGTATGATATGTAAGTTGCATATCCTAACTACCACTACTAAAGTCTGGTTTAAGGACTTCAAAAGAACAACTTGTATGTGCCTGATTAAAATTGCCTGTCAAATGTAGATCACACTTAGCATAGCAAATCAAGTTCCTCAAGGTCACTATTTGAAATTGGTATGAATGAAAATTATGGAATGAGCAACCCTTTGTTAGCCCCTCATTTTCAAGGCTTTCAATCAAGGATTCCTAGTTACAACATGCCCCTGTCCCAAAGGTCCTAATATTTGTATGTCAAGTAAGCTCAAGACCTTTCAAGGTTCTATTCTGACAGAAGGCGAACAATCTTTTCAAAGGCATTGTACAATGTATGACATGTGTAAACTGAGTTTCTTCAATGGGTGGGATTTGCCAAATATGCATGTAAAATGCCTATTGTATCATGATGTCATGGTCACAAGCAACCTAAATTCATTCCTGAAATCATAGGTGCATGTATAGGCAGTACAGTTAGTTGGATGGAAAAGTGTTAGGGAAGGTTAATTCAAAGTTTTTAATGGATGAGATTGCCAAATTTGCATGTAGTCACAACGAGGTGGGGGAAATTCCGTTGGAAATTTTTTTGTACAGAAATTGCACAAAATAATGCATTCTTAAAGGGACACAATGGCATGAAAAAATACTCAGACATAATGAAATGGATCCTTACTGAAACCGCTTGGGTGTTTAAATTTTGTAAAAAAGGGAGGAGTAACTAATATTATTTTCCCTGTAGCATAAAATGGCTTGTTTTATCTACTGAAGATAGCACATGCAGCATAAAATGTCTTGTGCTATCTACTGAAGATAGCATATGCAGCCTAAAATGCCTTGTGCTATCTACTGAAGATAGCACATGCAGCATAAAATGTCTTGTGCTATCTACTGAAGATGGCACATGCAGTATAAAATGTCTTGTGCTATCTACTGAAGATGGCATATGCAGCATAAAATGTCTTGTGCTATCTACTGAAGATAGTATATGCAGTATAAAATGTCTTGTGCTATCTACTGAAGATAGCACATGCAGTATAAAATGTCTTGTGCTATCTACTGAAGATAGTACATGCATCATAAAATGTCTTGTGCTATCTACTGAAGATAACACATGCAGTATAAAATGTCTTGTGTTGTCTACTGAAGATAGCACATGCAGTATAAAATGTCTTGTGCTATCTACTGAAGATAGCACATGCAACTGAAGATAGCACATGCAGCATAAAATGTCTTGTGCTATCTCCTGAAGATAACACATGCTGCATAAAATGTCTTGTGCTATCTACTGAAGATATTTTATTTTTACATGCAGTATAAAATGTCTTGTGCTATCTACTGAAGATGGCACATGCAGCATAAAATGTCTTGTGCTATCTACTGAAGATAGCACATGCAGCATAAAATGTCTTGTGCTATCTACTGAAGATAGCACATGCAGCATAAAATGTCTTGTGCTATCTACTGAAGATAGCATATGCAGCCTAAAATGCCTTGTGCTATCTACTGAAGATAGTACATGCAGCATAAAATGTCTTGTGTTATATACTGAAGATAGCATGTGCTGCATAAAATGTCTTGTGCTATCTACTGAAGATAGCACATGCAGCATAAAATGTCTTGTGCTATCTACTGAAGATAGCACATGCAGTATAAAATGTTTTGTGCTATCTACTGAAGATAGCATATGCAGCCTAAAATGTCTTGTGCTATCTACTGAAGATAGCATATGCAGCCTAAAATGTCTTGTGCTATCTACTGAAGATAACGGTAACGTAAAACCTATTGGCCTAGGATAAAGAAACAAGTAAAAGACTCAATTTAAATCTGCAGACTTGGACTTAGGCATAATTATCTTGGGAGCCGAATAGCCATGTTAAATCTTTGTAGTGGCCGAAAAAAATTTCTACGATGTCTTCAAAATACTAAAGTCCCAAATTTAAGTATAAAATCAAAAAGTGCTTGACTGAGCCAAACCGAAGTAGCGTTAATTTGGATGACCTAATCTATCTCCATTTTTAGAGCACTTTGCGAGCTACCGATTGCAGTTAAGTTTCTGTACGGTGCTGTTTCCGTAACGTACTCGAGCATTATATTGTCCCCCCGCCGAACGAAGTTCGTAAGGGGAACTCATAAAATGGGCTCCGTCCATGTGTGTCCGTATGTCTGGAGAAAAACTGTTCCTTGAAGGTCAGTGGATCAAACCATGTTAAACCTTGAATTCCGTGCTAAAAATTTAACCCTGTATGCTGTATTTGAACACTATACGGCCCATCTATTCCTTCGCATCAATGAAGTGCATCATGGCTAGTTCGTTCTTTCTTCTTCTTTTTCATGCGATTTGAAGTGTGTGATATATGCGGTTTAGGTATGCAAATGAGCTAATTACAAATATGCATAATTAATGTTCACTGAAACGGTACTTAGATATGCAAATTCTTTTGCCACATACGTATCTTGGCATTCATTGGTTGGCGCATTGAATAGTGTCAGTGATATATGGGCTTAGGTATGCAATGAGCTAAGTCAATATGCATAAGGTCAGCACTGACGGCACAGTGGATAGGCAAAATTCTTCGCTACATGAAAGACTAGGAGTCCTTCGCTTCTCAAAAAAAAACGATTGACAGTGCATAGGGCATGCATCGGTGCCTCTTCTTTCGCTGCTTTGAAAGTGCATGGTATAGACGGCGGGTTAGGTAATGTCCATAGAGCTAAGAATAGGCATTTTAATGTATCACTGAAACGGACGCAGATTGCAATTCTTCTTTGCCACATGAAAGGACAATTGTGGCATCATTGTTTTTCAAACTTTTGAAGGTGCATGATATTTATCTGGTGGCTTAGGATGGGCAAATGAGCTATTAAAATATGCACAATTAATGTTTCGTTGAAACGGTACTCGATGTGCAAAATTCCTTCGCGACATTAAAGGCTTATGCATATACATCGTTTGTGTGAACATGCATGTTGTGGTTTAGTTATGCGGCTTAGGTATGCAAATGAGTTGTCTAATTAAATATGCGCAATTAATGTTTCGCTGAACGGACAATCTGAATGTGCAAATTTCCTTCGCTACATGAAAGGTTAATGCCATACATCTTTTGTGTGAACATGATATGGTTGGTTGATATATGCGGCTTAGTATGCACCTGAGCTAATTAAATATTCGTAATTACTTTTTGCTGAAACGGTTACATCGATGTGCAAAATTCCTTCGTACATTAAAGGCCTTATCCATACCATCTTTTTGTTGAACATGAATGTTCAGTTGTACGTGCAATTTCATACATCTTTTCATGAATAAGACTATTATGCTATATATTTGTTTTGGTGTGAAGTACGTTTTAGATTTTTGGTGAGTTCTTCTTAGTTTTAGTTATTGTTAAGTTGTTTTTGCACTTCTGGGTGTAGTTCATCGATTATGTTTTGTTGAGTTTTTTGGGTGATTTATGGATGGAGTTCGTGGACGAGTTATGTTTAATTATCCGAATTTTAATTAGTGCTTTATTCACTTCCCATGATCGCGAATTCGGCGGGGAATATTTTATAACTCATCGCGTAAATAAAAGTTCGCCTTGTTTATTGGTTATTCTTGTTTCGTAACCGAGTCAATATATTATCGCAACTTCTGCTACAGCTATACATAACCACGCATTCACACAAATGAATGGGACGATAGTGGATTTTTGTTTGGTTGTCAATGGTCTTAAAAAAAAATCTATGTTTTCTTTTGATATAAAACTATAGACCTTTTATTCAGTATGCTGTTAAATACGGGAACTGCTGCACAAAAGAGCTTGACTGCCACGCGCCACCTTCCTAGTCCAAGCATTTCGTTTGATTTTATCTGCCTAATTTGATCAGATAAGGAATGGACTACTCTAATTTGCTGCATATAAAATGGTTATTGCCAGCACTAAATTGGATAAAATTATTTAAAGTATGGAAAATCTACATATTTATTTATAATTGGAACAATTCTGAATCAAATTAATCTTAATGGGGCATTCTCGTCATCGACGCTCTGGTCCTCATATTTCACATAACTAACTTTGTTCGGCACAACAACAATTATGAAATTCTATGGAAATGCCAGTTTGATTCTTAATACCTCACTCGTCGAGCATCACAATGGAATTGTTATGAAATTTGGTATTGGAAAGCCTACTTTTATCATTTACTGTAACGTTTCGAGCACAAATTCTTTTTCGAATGATCTTTCAAGCATATAAACTACAAACTTCTCGAAATCTCTAAAATCTTGACTTTAGAAAGGCTGCCAAAAGTTCATATCTAAAAATAGGCTAAAAATTTTGATTCTAAATGTGCTTGCTTGAAAATAACTTTTAGATAAGAGATGGATTCTGTGAACATTTAATTTCGTTTTCTCTTATATACAAGACACTAAATAGTATTTATCCAAAAAGTTACCCCTCCAACTTGATGCAGGGTCCCAAAATGGTTCCGCATGGGCCAAATTTCTGGGCCCCAAATTGGCAGCGCCATTTGGGGCCCTCTTTTTTTTGTCATCGGGACCAGGATGTCCCAGTGGGTTATCGACTTGGGCCGTAGATGGGGACTTTATGGGGCCCTTATGGGGCCAAGTACAAATCACCTTCATTTAACGGCTAATTATATGCTTTAATTAAAGAAAAAAAAGGAATTTCTATGTACATTGTGCTTTGTTTTAATTCACATTCATTAGCCATCATCTTTCATCTCATACTAACATGTTACAAATATGTATACCTTAACCTTGGTTGGATTCGAACCGGGGACTCATGATCTTAAGTCAATTCTATCCAAGTCTACCCACTTGTACTTCCTGACACATTGGCATTCAATTAGATTATTAAGGATTGTTGAAGTTCAATGATTAACTTGTACGTTAAATGATTAAACTTGTTCATATCGACAGGGATAGTTTAGTTGACCTATTAAAAAAAGTTAGATAATTATTTGATACAAAAGAATGGAAATAAAACCTTTAAACCCCACAACTGTGCTCAAAATGGGCATTCCCCCACCCCCCTGGAATGCCCATCCTTGCATCTGAGTAAAATAGACTCATCCGGCGGCAATTGAAAACCTACATGGCCCCATTTAGTAAACCCACTTAAAGCCCAATTAAGAAACTCATCATTTGACCCATTGAAAACCTACAATGGCCCATTTGGGAAACCCACTTAAAGCCCACGTAAAGAAACCCATTGCATTGACCCATGAAAACCTAACAATGCTCCATTTAGGAAACCACTTAAGCCCAGTACAAACGCATCATTGACCCATTTGACACCGACAATGGCCCATTTTAGGACACCCCCATAACGCCCCAAGTAAAGAACCCATCAGTGACCCATTGAAAAACCTAAATGGCTCCATTTGAGAAACCCACTTAAAGCCAAATAAAGAAACCATCATTGACCCATTGAACAACTACATGGCCCCAGTTAGGAAACCCCCATAAAGCCCACGTACAGAAGCCTTCATTTTACCCATTGAAGCAACTACACTGGCCCCCATGTAATGCCATAGCCCCGTAATCCATGTAACCCCCGTTATAAACCCAAGTGGGTCCCACTGACATTAACTTGGGTACAACCAATGATGGGTAGCCCAATTAATCCCACATGGGACCAACACAAGTAAGCCCAATAACAACCCATAATGGGTTGCCTCATGGGCCCATCAGGATTAGCCCACATGATACCCATTTCCACCATGCCCCATACAAAACCCACATGGGCCCATGAGGCATAAACCCAACATGGGTTACCCATTGACAAAACCCACCTGGGCCCCATTAGGAATAACCCACATAAAACCCATGCCCACTATAGACACCAGCGTTAACCCACACAAAACCCACATGGGCTCCCAGCACGGCATTTTGGAGAGGAAAATATTGAAACTTTGGCAGGAATAGCCTAAAAGCGAAGGATAAGAACTGAAGAATTATCTATTTACGATTTCCACAGAAGAATTGACAGAAATTGAAGAAAACTGCAGTGTTCAAAAATACGATCTCCATTCAATTTACGTGTTTTAGTAAGTGTACGTTCGGACACTAATGACTAAATATCCGATTTTGTGCTTATTACTTTGGCTTCTGGTCCTATCATTTGCAGGGTTGTTAGTATACTAGACTTGTTACAGCCATGCAAAAATTTGATTTTGCAAAAAATAAAAAATTTTTGATTTTCTGATTCGGCAAGTCACTGATATGCCTTTAGAGCGGCACTAGGCACATGTCACAAAATATGAACTTTCTTCACTTTGCTCTCAAAAGATAGCTAGGGTGGTGGTGGGGCCTGGAAACAGAGATATATTTCACATAAATAACATACCCCAAAAACAATAAACCTAAAGGACATCCAGGTATTTGTAGGCCAACTTTTAAGTTTTCCATAACTATGAATCAACACATGTGTTATATTACATGAATATTTTTTGACTCGTACTCAATGATATTAAACCACAAGGTTATAAGACCGATAACAGTGTGCATAGCGTGGAAAACATGCATACGTGTGCGTGTTCTTGTGTTAAACGCCATTTTCGTTGTCTGCTGAATTTAACGTCGCCGGCGACGTGAAATTATAAAATCGTTTACCCATAAGGAAGCTGATTTGGTCTTAATCATTTCGGGTGATGGCTTTGTATATAAAAGCCTTACAACCATGCAAAAATATCGATTTTGAAAAATCTTGAGGGCGCACTATTTTTCAAATGTGCCAGTGTCTCTTTAATTTATAACATAGAGTTTCATCACCTACACAATTCTGACCGATAATTTGGATTTGAATTCAAACTTTACTGCTTCGCACTTTGCACCAGTTATGAGCTAGATTTGAAGTTAAACGCTCATCTTTAGTAGCTCATTTTTATTACAAAAATAACCATTATTTCAAATTACACATCTCAGTAAATCTTTACTTTGTTGGATTATAAAACCCAGCTGGAGCGCTAGTCTACTTGTATAATTTACAGAGATTCTCGAGCACAAAATAATGGTGAGCAATTTAATGACATTTGTATAAGAAAATTTGGTCAGAATTTATCAATGATCGTAAATCTAGGTTATTAAGTAAAAGGCACCTTTAGCAGACCAGCCATAAGGATTTTAATCCTCACTTTTGGCCTGGCGAGTGGTAGCAGACGACAGCCAGCTACCTGGTGGGCCCAGGCGGTGCTACCCCGGCACTTCCCCCGGAGATCATTGCTAACCTCCGCGGTAATACCCGGGCAACCCAAGCCCACCAGACCACTCTCTAAAGGAAGGGGAGAGGGTGATCAAACCCTTCCCGTACCTTTCGTAGTCTGGAGAAGATTGACAACAATTTAAAGCTCCCGGTGTTATTTGTTTTCTCCTGGAACAAGCGATGCGTGAATGAATGCTTGACGCTGATTGGTCGGTGATCGCGTTACAGAACAATTGTTCCTAGATGCTAAACAGAATCGTTACTTTACGAAAACCCTTAAAAATTTAATTGAGAAAATGTAATCCCATAAAACAGCGAAATGTTTATGATATTTGAAAATAATAATATATTTGTGAATCGGAAAGTCTCCACTTTCTGTAAACCTTTGTATTTGTCCTAAAATCTAAAAATAAGCAATGTGTAACATGGCTTGAGAAATCTATCTTTTACGTGGTAACCCATGTGGGCAAAGACGAACGAGCGAGACATGGAGTTTTGCATTTATATTTCAGTAAATAATAATGTATATCAAAAATGGATTTGTGACCTAATAAAGTGGATTATCCAGCATGTTTGGGGCGAAAATGATTTTTTGTACGAAATTTTCCAAGATGGCTGCCATGTCAGGCCGTCGTATCGCCAAAATACGGATTTTACAGGTAATAACTATGCACTATTGAAGGTCCTAAATGCCTTGGTCTTATACAATACTACATTTTGAAGTGATGTTTGGGGCATAAAGGTAAAATATAATGATTTGGAGAGATATTTGGGAGGTTACAAGAGTTGAGTTGCAACTTGGGGCTTGTATTGTAGGCTAGCCTAAGGGTTACAATGTATACATGGGTTTCATTCTATGATACATTTTAGTGTTTAGAGCCAATGTCACTTTCGTTAGCATGTGCTCATAAAAATGTTCTTGGTGCTAATCTACTGAAGATGCACATGCATCAAATGTCTTGTGCGATCTCTACTGAAGATGCACTGCAGTAAGAACTGTCTTGTGCTAATCTACTGAAGATTAGCACATGCAACTAAATGTCTTGTGCTATCTACTGAAGAATAACACCTGGCCATAAATTCTGTGTTGTCCTACTGAAGATAGCACATCAGTATAAAATGTCTTGTGTTATATACTGAATATAGCAATGTGCTGCATAAAATGTCTTGTGCATCTACTGAAGACTTCACGTAGTATAAAATGTCCTTGTGCTATCCTACTGAAGATACACTGCCGTATCACATGTCCTTGGTGCCATCTACTGAAGAGAGCAATCATATAAAATGGTCTTGTCTATCTACTGAGATGCACATTCAGTAATAAAATGGCTTGTGCTAATCACTGAAGCTACATATCAGTATAAAATGTCTTTTGCTATCTACTGAAGATAGCTATGCAGTATAAAATGTCTTGTTGCTATGTACTGAAGATAGCATAGGCACCTAAAAATGCCTTAGTCGCATCTACCTGAAGAAAGAGCCCATTCAAGTTAAATGTCTTGTTTCTATCTACTGAAGATATCTGCATTCTAAGATGTCTGTGCTATCTACTGACGATAGCATATGCGGCCGCCTAAATGCCGTGTGCGATCGACGTGAAGATAACCTATTGCCAGCATAAAATGTCTTTTTGTCTACTGAAGATGGCATGTGCAGTATAAAATGTCTTGTGCTATCTACTGAAGATATTTTATTTTTACATGCAGTATAAAATGTCTTGTGTTATCTACTGAAGTTAACACATGCAGCATAAAATGTCTTGTGTTGTCTACTGAAGATATCACATGCAGCATAAAATGTCTTGTGTTATCTACTGAAGTTAACACATGCAGCATAAAATGTCTTGTCCTATCCATTGAAGATAGCACATACCACATAAAATGCCTTGTGCTATCTACTGAAGATAGTACATGCAGCATAAAATGTCTTGTGTTATATACTGAAGATATCATGTGCTGCATAAAATGTCTTGTGCTATCTACTGAAGATATTTATTTTTACATGCAGTATAAAATGTGTGTTATCTACTGAAGATAGCGCATGCAGCATAAAATGGCTTGTGCTATCTACTGAAGATAGCACATGCAACTGAAGATAGCGCATGCAGCATAAAATGTCTTGTGCTATCTACTGAAGATAGCACATGCAACACAAAATGTCTTGTGCTGTCTACTGAAGATAGCACATGCAACACAAAATGTCTTGTGCTATCTACTGCACATGCTGAATAATATGTATTGTGCTATCTACAGAAGATAGTATTTTAAAGAATTGCCATCACCCTCACATATCAGATGCACATGCTCATCACCAAGGCTTTAACACTTTTTCATTCAAGATGGCCACTGATCAGTGGTGCCCAATTATGCAGACTTTACAAATACCATACTAATATGAAGATGCTATTTTGTTTCATAAAAAAAAAACATCCAAATTGTTTTCAAATTTGTGGAAGTGATTTCTGTAAGGGTCTATTTCATTATTATATGTATGAATATTTTTTCATGCCATTGTGTCTTTGGACCCTGGCCAATTCTGTATACGTTGTGCCACATAAGTCAGTGGCTTTAGATATAAGGTTCAACCGATAATCGCATCGGATATTGTATCGGGCCGATATTACCCATATCGGTAAAATATCGGATCGGCAAAAAAAGAGACTTTCCTTACATGGTTAATCCAATGGGTAACTATAGGGTTGATTCAAAGAAATTTTAAAACTACAAAGAAGTATATGGCACTGTAATTTTTTTAACAGCTATTTGGCTTTTCTTTTTTTTAGATGTATGGGGGTTATTCTGAACAAAATTAACATTTCACATGTTCTTTGGACATTCTGTATGCAATAAGGATATTTTGTTCTTGTTGCATTTATAAAAAAAATATGAATTCTAAGATTGGATTAAAAGAAACCAAAACACGAATTTCAACAGAAAAGAGACTGCTGCTGTGCTGATGTTTTGGTTTCTCTCAAATATCGGTAAGGAAAGCCAATTTTTAAATGTATTTTGATACTGATATTATTACAATATAAACGCTCAACAAATATCGGATCGGATATCAGCCGATATTAAAAATGTAATATCGGTTATCGGATCGGAAGACAAAAATCATTTCAGTTGACCCCTATTTAGATATGGCCTTCCAAATGTTTGCAGGTAATTTGGAAAGCCATCTAAAAAAACACCAACAAAGACTCCAGGGGCTTGTTTCGACTCATTTAAATGCATTGTTCATGCTAATTCTGAATGTGCCCAGGAAAATAAAGATTTTTTACCTTTTTGAAGCAGATATTGACAAATAGTAATTTTGAACGGCGACTCTAGTCACCGTTGGTGCTCAAAGGATTAAGATGAAAACTTTATATGCTTAAATAGGGTCATCCCCTTTAAAGCAATAACAGCACACTTTTTGAAGAGCGACCCCAATTTTCAAAATTTGATATTTTTGCACAGTTATGTTGGTAATTGTCTAGGAAACTACACCTGTGAACAAAAATGCTCAAAAATGCGTATTTATCATAAA
This sequence comes from Ophioderma brevispina, assembly GCA_023653785.1. Classification (NCBI taxonomy): domain Eukaryota; kingdom Metazoa; phylum Echinodermata; class Ophiuroidea; order Amphilepidida; family Ophiodermatidae; genus Ophioderma; species Ophioderma brevispina. The sequence goes on along the minus strand of JAMKCH010013968.1, from coordinate 2,655 downwards.
ATAAACGATTTTGTAATTGGGATCCAAGATTGTACTTAACGGCAGAGCTGGAAATGCAAAGTTTATGTCCGTCCATGATGAAATAGTGCCACCTCAAGAAAATGAACTCTAACTTGACTTGCCTGAACCAATAAAACAACTAATGGATGAGCGTAGACACGTAGATGGCACTATTTCCCGGTTATTTCATATTGGAAAGCCGTTTCCAGCAGCCGTTGAATTATTATCAGAGATCTCCGATATTAATTATTCTAACAAAATTCCTTCGTTTGCGACGCAGAGACATTTTCGAGCTAAACCATTCATAGGTATAGTATACTAGCCGGTTACCAATGCAACCATGTAAAAATCTCAAAATTTTTGAAAAATTGGGGGCGCTCTTCAAAAAAATGTGCTATTATTGCTTTAAGTGTTGCTTCCTGCATGACACTTTCACCTGTCTGTCTAGAGTTTGCAGTGTGACAGCTGTGCAGTGTCTAAAGTGTGTTGAACTGCACCCACAGCAGCCAACAGTCTACCCATGATGCACTGCACACACATAGCTGTTAAAACTGTAACATGTAGGGAATCACCCAACCCTACGCATGATACAAACTACCAATTTTCTACTAGTTAATGTGATTAACTACTAGAAACCATATACAAATGCAATTGTTTGATCTAATGGAAGAAAATTATTGCATAGAATTTCTGATATTTATGATGTTTAAAAGTGTCTAATTTCCAAGATATTTAAAATAGTGTTGTTTTTTTAATAAGAATTATGGCTACCAGCCTAAATCTTAGCCACTGGTAGAGCAGCCACTTGGTCTGTACCAGAGGCAGTATTAGTATAGAGAGTATGCTATGCGTATCATCTGGTTTTGCATATTCCAGTGCCTTACTGACAGCCATAGCCCAAGGGTGCACCCACTTGAATTCACTCAAAGATACAGATTAAAGGTGCTTGTTCCGATCCATGTCTATTGTGTTCTCTACTTGATATGAAAGCTTGGCACTTGCACATACGCTCCATCAAGTACCGTGGGAAACAAACTTGCGGTTTTGATGGTAGAAGCAATAATGCATATTGCAAAGCCCTATTCAATACTGTGCTAATTTGATGGTTAACGGCGGTTTTTCGTTCATATCTTGGGAATGAAATGGATTTGAGGGCTCATATTTCAGGACGACAATGAGAAAAATACGGCCTTTCATCTGATATCAAAATCGATACTACTTCCGGGTAAATCAGGGGGTCCCAAACACGATCGGAACACGCACCTTTAAGCATAGATTTTGAATTGCACACACTCAAATAGGTACATATGTATGAAACACAGCTGTTTGAAAGTCTCATTTATTATGACAAAACGAGAATAAAACCAAAAATATGAAAGGCGACACACTTTTGACGACTAAGTTGGAGTATTTATGCCACTAACTACATCCTGTGTAAATTTGGTGAAATTTCATTGCGGGCAAATATGATTTTTCATCAAAATCTAGTTTTACACGTCTTTCTATGGGAAATAAGCACATAGAGGGCGCTATAACATACAAATTACGACCTTTTTAGGCCTATATGGCAAGATTCCCGCAATGGATTTTTCTGATTTTTGCGGAGGTAATAGGTCTTGCATGTCCCTGCTTATATCAGTTGTCAAAATTGTGTCGCCATTGCTTAGAATTGCTCTAAAAATAAAAGAGACCATTTCCATGGGGTCTAACAGCTGTGGAAAATTGGAAAGGTTTTGAGTTGTGTACATCAAATACCGAGTAAAAAATAGCCTTTACCTTAGCTCAAAACAGTTAGCTTGATACCGTCGTAGGAATGGAAAATATACACAATTGTAGTGTACTCAGTTTCAGAAACAATTGTAGTGTACTATTCTGGATTGTCTGAGTAATCTCAGGCTAGCTTTGTCTGGGACCATATACTCCACATGGCTCTGCCTTTGTTCTGCCTTTGTGCTTTGCAGCTCAGACTCTTGCATACCCACTGACCTTTTTGCTTTGAGGTTAGCAACAGTGTTACAAAATATCCAAGGTGTAAAGTGAGAGCATCTTGAACTAGACAACTCCCATATGGGAACAGAAACAAAGTTGGTTTTCTCTGAAAAAATGTTCCTTATACATGTATATCACTTTTTGAGAGATGGATTGTATCTGTCTTGCATTCACTATGACTATGAAATGTATGAAATCTAGTTGTCAATGAATCACATGAAATGATAATATATTTGAGGATTTTAAATGAGCATAGTTAGGTTCAAGTGTTATGTGAGAAAATATCGTAGTTCTTTGTGAGGCATGAGGATCACAACTGAAATGGGGAATTTATATTTCATGGAATACATTTGCACTGCATTGAATTTGTGCATTTCAGTATATCATCATGTGAATGCAACAAGGTCATAAGTGCAATAGCTGTCATTTGTCAGAAACTCCCATCAAACATATATTATGCCAAGTCTTTGGTCAGTGGCTCTTGAAATGGTTCTTCAGGTGACAGTTGACTGAAGAACCATTTCAAAAGTGGAAGTGATTTCAGTAAGGGTCCTTTTCATTATGTCAATTTTTTAATGCCATTATGTCCCTTTAAAGCATGAAAATTGCAAAATAAATGTAACTCACATATTTTAAGTTTAGAGAATAAAGGTATGATTTTGGGAA
>JAMKCH010013967.1:0-25107 GCA_023653785.1 Ophioderma brevispina | reverse complement strand
ATGGACTAATCAGCTGTTAACCATACATCGCATTACGATTGTCGTTGGTACTATACTGTTGTTTCTTAACGCTTCGACGAAAATTTTTTCTTCTCTAACCCCCCCCCCCCCACCTCAGGACTTGGAGACGACGGTTTTGAAAAATTTGGTCAAACCGGCGAGCGCAGCGAGCCAAATTTTTTTTTTTGTACGCAAAAGGTCGCTTAATGGCAAAGTTCCGCACCCCACCCCCCCCCCCCCCCCCTTAAAAAAATTACCCCCCCCCAACCCCCCCCCCCCCCGCATAAATTCCTGGCTCCGGGCTGAAAGAGATACAAGAGAGAGGGAAAAGGGAGCAAGAAAAAAATAAATATAAGAAAGCATGTCATCGTAACGCTGACAAGCAGACTTTTTAACTTGCTTTCAAGGATTGATAGTGAGGGGGAATTTTGTAGTTCAGAGGGCAATTGCATCATAGCTGAGGGCCTGAGATTTAGGGGTATTACTGGCAAGAACAGTGTTGGTAGGTTTGTAATGAAGGGGTAATTAGCGTGTCTCGGAATAATTGTGAGAAGGAGTGTCAACGTTGAAGAAGTTGTAAAGTAATGTATGGAAACTATTTTGATACATGCTGAGTTTGGGAATTTCAGGACATATTAGAGTCAATATAGTAGGCCAAGAAATTAGTTGTGTCAAATGGAGGATTGCGTGATCGTCAATTTGAATATAATGTCAATTTTAGGTTTATTACTATGTTTATTTTATTATTAATGAGAACCATAACTTTTATAGAATTTAAAAACTTGTGTTAGAAAATGGGGGGAAAAAACTGGAATATTGCAGGGGTTCCACGATCGGCAGGGAGGGTATGCCCATCTCCACCACACACCAACCAATATTAACAACAAAAAAGAAATTCTGTGTTATCCGTCTTATTTTAAATATACCGTTGTTTCTACCTCTAGCATTTATTCCATGCACCCTGGGTTCGAAATTGTTTTATTATACCCCACTTGCGGGAGAAAATGTGTCTTGGAAATCAAATACTGTAAGGGATCCGAGTTCGCGCGTGAGGGAGACAGCTTTGTCAATGTTGAGGATATATGAACTCGCCACGAACAAAACATGTAATTAATTCAAAACAAACCTTACATACCCCATCGTTTAAATCTTACGGTGTGTGATCATACCTGGAAGCAAAGCAATATGATTTGCTAAAAGCATAAACAGGTTCATATCACCAGCAGCTGGGATGAGTATAATATCGGAAAGACATATCGCAAGCTACATCCCTCCCGCCCCCCACCCTCCCTCTCCGAACTAACACTTCCATATCTTTCAATCGAAAAAAGGGCCGCCACGAGTTGGATCCTGGCGGGATAAATGAACATTCAGGGCCCTGGTTTCATAAAAATACCCGCGAAGGCTGCGAATCGCGAGAAAAAAAATATCATGAAACCCACCCAAACAATATATAGCCTCTAAATTGTCAACTTGGATAAATCTACTATTTGAAGCCTCCCAGAGGCCCGGACAGGAGGAAATGCCCATTTATCCTAATTTTAAGAACGTTGCCCATACCCCTATAAGGATTTATGTTGTCAACCATCTCCAAATCACTTTGCATGGAAAAAAATCTTAGAAAAAGAATAATACAGAGTTGCACACGTTCGGGCGCTACGATACGGCAACGGATACTTGGCGGGGTCCGCCATTTGTTTTGTGTTGCTTTAAAGTGACTTAATAGTTTTTGTTTGCTGAGCATACTAGAATTTCATAAAGCAAATGAACCAACACTTTTAATTCCGTATTTTTTCGAGGTGTATGTGGAATTTAATTATCTAGCATTTCTGGTGAGTAATAAGGAATCGAGATTTTTTTAAAAAGTGAAACGTCATGGTCAAAGGTGGTCCCGATAACAACAGAAACAAACAAGACATGCATGTTATTAAGTGACTGTGACTATTAAAGAGATGTGTAAAAATCAAGGTAAACTTACTCGTGCCGTACGTACGGTAACTCGAAAATTATAATGGAACATTAACGCGACTTCAACAAAAGAAAGCCGGGTAAGACACACATTCGAATTTTGTGTAGCAAAAATAAGGTTCGTAAGATCAAGATAAAAAATCCATGGCTCACCTTAAATTACCAATCTTACTTCCGAGGAAGATGAAAATATTACGTTTGCAGGAAATACTTGAGTGAACCACTCATTTAGAAAGCTGATTTCTATATTGAGGAGGAAGAAGAGTGAACAAAAAGTTGCAATACCAGTAATGCCCTGATGCTTAGGTTTTTTCCACTGAACAATACGCTCAATAGACAGGAACAAGTTATGATAGACATATCAATTACTGGTAACAATGAAGGCCTGGCGTTGCGAGGGGGGGAATCTTTTAAAGGGCCACAATGGCAAAAAAATTAGTCAGACAAATGAATCGACACTTACACAAATCACTTCCACAAAATTTGAAAACAATTTGGGTGCTTATTTTTGTAAAAAAGAAAATGAACTAATATTATTGTCCTTTAAGCCTTCACTTTTAAACCAAGGATGCTGACATTACTACCAGCATGTATCAAGGCTTGAAATGCGGGCAGTCATAAGCTTACATACCTTGCTATTGTATATGGCTAATGCCGGCTTAATTCACCTTTCACTTTTCATATCAGATCTTAATACAAGCGGAACTACAAGGTCTGAATCCGTCTGAATGTTTTGAATTGTTCAAAAACTGCTAGATACACTATGAAGCTGGCAGGGAAACGGAAGTTCAAAAACATGATTTTCCGTGGCAGAATTGCCACCGACTGCCACCCCTGCTGTTTTTAATGTTTTTTACGGAATGTAAACACCCAAATGGTTTCAAATTTGTGGAAGTAATTTCAGAAAGGGTCTATTTCATTATGTCTTGAATATTGTTTGGCCATTGGGGCCCTTTTTAAGAGTGCTTAACCTTCATCAGTCTATAAACCATTGTAAAAGTACAAACAACAGCCAATATCTGTTCGCACGATATCTATGGACATGAGCCCAAATGGACGATAAAATTCATTTGCTGGCGATTATACAGGCTATGGATAGAAAAGCAAGGTCGTACAGCGCCAAAGTTGAAAGAGCTCAAATCAGTTTCAAAGTATACTGAACTCTTGTAATAAATACTTTGAAAATAAGTTAACCCCTTGGGCGCTACCAGATCACCGCTGTTTGAATACCTCATTTACTATGACAAAACCCAAATAATACAAAGTTATGTATGACTTATACAAATTGTGCAAAATGTCATTACGGGCAAACCTCCTAGTTTTACAAACCATCCCTATAAGAGATTTGGCAATAGAGGGGGACACATAACATACAGGCGTGATCTCTGTGTAGGCTTCTATGAACAAGATTCTTAATACGGGATTATTTGATTTTTAAAGGGATAATAGTCTCTTAAAGTTATATTCCTATAATTACATGAGGTTCAAAATTATACGACTTCTACAATTGTTTAAAACATTAATAGGCCAATTCACATACAGTGTAAGCAAATCAAAAATTCTGTTCCAAAATATCTGATTTTTTTTGTCAAAAACTGTGCAAGGTTAGCTCTTAAATGTAAATATTTCAAATATATTTAAATAGCTTTCACAGGACTTTTGAATTAGTCAATTGGTTTAGGCAAATCAATATTGACTCATTTAAATAAAGGCCTCGGATTTGCCCTTTGACAAGATTCATTGATTTGGTACTGAAGCGAACATTATAGGGAACCTAATGATGATGCTTTCACAGTGGTGGATAAATGGTAATAAATGCCCCATGAATAGAACACAGGCCAGGGTTATGCAGAGGAGGAAAGAAAAGCAATGGCTCCCCAAGATTCAGTAACTCACGACCTTCATACAGAAATATCTGGAGACACCGCAGCCCCCATAAAGTTCAAACGGGTTTCGTATAAGATTCCCTCTAGCTGGCAGACCCCACTAAGAGATGATCTCCATTCAAGTGACTAAGATGACAATCACGGATGTTCAAAAACAGACATCCAGAAGCCGGGGAAGGACTACGAACCCAAGATCCTTGGCCCACAATAAACAGGATCAGAAAGAGATCATGAGAGGCCAGGCCCAGACATCTTCAACAATCAAGGAACGCCACATTGAGAGAAGAGCCTCACTTTAGAAAACCGAATGGAATCGGTGCTTGGAACCGTTTGTGAGAAAGATTTTAAGAGGGGAACAGAAGAAGAGGAGGCAAATCACTTTGTATTTAAAAAAAAAATCATTATTGCTTTTCTGAATGAACAATTTAGGATGTCTTTATATGTTGGGTGTGTACTCTACAGCATCAAAGGTGCAATTGTTTTTAAACATTCGTTTCATTAAGCTGAATGCAGAGGGAAAATGTTAATTCTGTTACTTTTCTGAAAAAAAATATGGAAAGTGCAATTCTGTGATCTTCTTAAAATATTTAATATGATTTAAGGAACAAGTGCCAATTCGATTTTGATTGTTAGAATTTTTCAGGTGGAATGAACCGTTTTTAACTATTTTAAAACTAGAAAAAGTTATTGAAAAATACACACCAAAAACAGGTTTCAATTAAGTGATTACCACCTTAGTTGGCCACCAAGGTCAAAGTCAGACTTTTTTGGAACAATTTACTTTCATAAATTCAACAAACAAGAAAGTTCCTTGCCTGTCTATTTTCTGAATTCCTGGTTTGTGAATTACAATGTTAACATGTTTCTGTAACTATATATATCATCAAACTTTATTCAGATAAACAAAGTAGGAACATAATAACCCAGGACACGAGTTCGGTGCCCGAACTCAGGCAGGGCAAACGTACAAATTAACACACAATAAAAATATACAATACAAAACCTTATTATACAATAGAAGTACTTAAAAAGATTTCAAGAATTAATTGGATAACAATTGTTTAATATGTGGGCAAAAATATGGTAAAAAAACCCACTAAATTTTAACTATAGGGGCAGTACGTCCATTTGGGGTTCATGTCTGGAATTCCACAAGGCGTAACTACATAACAAAGCACACTTGCATAGGTCTTTAAAAGAGCTTTAGAGGACATGTTGCCAGGAAATTTGAAAGACTAACCTGATCTTTCGAGTTTTGTACTTGGTAATAAGCCCCCCTAGACCAATTTCTACACAAACGAGATCCGTCTTCTTGTTGGTACCCAGCAATTTGTAAATCGGTCCCAGAGATCAGCAGTATCTGTCCTTTTCTTGTTTGTGAGCGTAGTTGTGTTCATTTCAAATGGGATGTTAGCTCCATTTGGAGAATGCGTTTTTAATAGCATCAACGATCACGAGATCGGGGCGTTGGCTGGTGGTGAGAACGTTAGGTGGAACAGTGCCACCCCCAACAGTACAACCAGAAATATCGGCAAAGATTTCCCCCCCCCCCCCCCCCCCCCAATGCCACAGGATGAATCTGAGGAAATGGCATCATGCAGCCTTAACAGAACCATGGACAAAACGGAATTATGGCGCCATGTAAACCTACCTGAGTAAGGGGACGTAGAGCAAATATCAAGGATGTGTTGAAGGAGTCTCTTGTTGGAGCAAATGTACAAGCAGTATTGGTACGCGTTCCCAGGTTTTTAAGTTAGTAAATGTTGGAAGGAAGTCGGAAGTCATAGCACGACCTAACTGCGAAACTAAGAACCACCCCTTGGGAGTCGTTTGACGGAACGCCAAGTTTTTTTTTTGATCACTTGTTTCTGACTCGATAAGCTGAGTAGGTTAACTTGAACAATAGAGGATTAAATGTAGTTTGCCAAAAGATTATTGAAAGTTGACTAGAGAGAAGATCTTTGATGTTTTGTTTTACCCTCTCCCACGTTACAGAGTTTCGTTGCCTCTTGAGCCGTTCAAAGGATTTTTCCCTGGACCACACCGTGGCGTAACCATTTTACGTTTCCACTGGCTATCGCGATCATGGTTTGAACGCAAAGCGTGGAGAACACGGCGTGGCTTCATCATGCACCTGGGAAAAAAGCAAGCTGTATGTGATTCGAAGTACACGTCGGAAGCCTGTGGTATTGTAGACCACTGGGGCTGTGAATGCTTGCAGGTGGGGAACCATGACAAGAGCGTCTAAGGAAAGTTAATGGGGTTTTGTTAGTATTGTTAGTATGTAGGTGGTCGAGGTTGCTCAGTGGGGGTCAGTCAGGCTCGTGGGACAGTATGAGGCTAACGCAGAGAGAGAAGGAATAGAATATTGGACGTAAATCTCAACTTATATTCGTCTCTTATGGCAGCCTTTGAATGTTTTTTATCTGTCAGAAAGTGTACTGGAGAAAGTTCAAAAGTGTCCCTGTTTTACCATAAAGGTGATGGGCACACCGAGGAATTTCTCCGGTGCCTCTTTGATGACTTCAAAGTGTCTGACCCCAGAATGAATTCCAACTTCAGAGGAGAGAAAGAACCGCTTCTTATTGAGTGTAGTCTTACACTTATAGGTTTCCATTGCAAGGCATACTTTGTGTTTTATCAAGAATTTCAGTCATTCAATTTCTGATGCTTCCTTTTATCGGATGTTATTAAGCAGAAATCATCTGCAAAAAGGAAGCGTAATGTTCATGCCATTGAGAAAGAATAACCATGTTCTTCTTTAAGTTTGAGATGCTCTATTATAGGATTAAAGACCATGCAGTGAAGATGTATGGGGCTCAGTGGTCCCCTGGAACACACCACGTTTGAAATAAATCGTTCGGAATGACCAGTCTTTGTTGTTCACACGCCTGTAGACGGGAGTAGAGGTTCTGAATGTAATCAGCAACTTGGGTGGGGATCCCATTACGGCGAAGGGTATGATCAATTAAAAAAAATTGTGCCCACTGAGCCAAAGCATCAGCCAAATTCAAAGAAAAGTTACATGGAAGTACGCTTCTTGATTTGGCGTCAGCTATCAGCTCCCTCATGATCGTTGTGTGCCTAATGCCACCCGTTAATAACTTTTAAGAAAGGCTTTGGTTTTTGCTATCAATAAGGCATTGGCAATAACATATTTAATTCTATCTGCGACAATCTGATGAAATAGTTTACGACACAGACGTGAGGGATATCATCGGAAATTAGCAGGGTTTTCCATTTCCCAGAACTTTCAGATCAGCGAGACCGACGAGGACATTACTTTTGGACAAGTCTTACAGGTGTGATCCCCTGACATAGTAATTTGATAAACAACAGGGCAAAGAAAATGATGGGTAGAGGGAGCTTTTTGATGATCCATACAGCACCCCATCAGGAGCCAGGAGCCGATGTGGAAGATTTCTTGTTCACTATTCTCTAATTGTCACGTGGTCTAACTGACCATATTAAATGGATATTCTAGTCAGTGGTGGATAGAAAAGGAAACCACAGGAGACGATCGATCGAGGAGCAAACGGGGTCGACAGAGTAATGCTATACTGTTAGAGATAGTTAAGGTTTGCATGATCTACCGTAAAAGTGGGGTAGACTATATCCTCACAAATGGATCCTTTTGCACACCGTCCAGCAAAATTTCCAGAAATTACGGGGGTATAAAGATTTCTTGGTGCCCGAATAACAGATTTACATTGCTTCTTTTATTTGCGATCTTATTAATTATAGTTATGCGCTTTCAGTGCTCTGTTTTTAAAGGCTTTTTATCTCGGGCCTGGTCGTTTCTACCACAAGGCTTTTTTCTAAGGCTGTTTTTTTTTAGGGATTTGGTTTTTGCACGCACGCGCACTAGAGTCATGTTCAATATAGTGGCTTTCTCATTGTTTCGAGCAAAAGTCGGGACCTGACGATAAATTCAGTCAAGATTTCAATAAACTCTTTACCGGCAACAGCTGGGGATTATGTTGTCACTGGAGATTTTAAAGTGCAGTGGACCGCATATAGGAATTTAAATTGTTGGTTGTGCCAAAGTCCAATAACTTGGGTCAGTGGTGGTATGGTAAATAATCGAGCGTTGACAAGATGAGCACTCAGGACAATACCGAAGACAATGGTGATTATCGATCTGTTTCGCCGTGATGGGCTGCTGAAGGTATGTAGAAATAAAGTGGGGTGGTAACACACAAATTGCCAGTGATGGTCCGAACAACGATGTGGAGACGATGGCAAAATTGGTGAAATGTGTTAGCAGGCTTGCTATAATGTTAAGAAAATAGTCCAGAATTTTGTGCACGCAGCATTTTGGGAGCCTCTAAAAATGAGGCCATATCTTGAATAAAAAAAAAATGCAATGAATCGCAGGCTTTTTGACATGTGAATGTGAAGTAAATATTTTTAATACTAACGTAGATAATCATATTCTTACAAGGTTACAAACTTTTAATAAGGTTGTTTCATCGGGGAAAAATCATTTTGACCTCGCACTGTAGGGTTAAACAACAGTCAATTGTCCTTGGCAAGTTCTTTGACTTAGTGGGCAAGTACAGACTGTCCCAAAAAAAAATTAATCACAGATTAGTTTTGGTACAGATTTTTAATTGTGTAATTTGGAGAGCTGGTTCAAAAGTATGGATACATGTTGATATACCTTTACAGTATTAATGTGTTCAAAATCAAAAAGCCCCAAAATATGTCATTATTGGTCAAATATTTTAGTGAAGAACACATTTCTCAACATCTTGACCAATCGAGAATATCACACAATGTACCATGTTCGAGAAATCGGATTTTTAAAATATGATAAGGTCAAGTAGACAAAAAAGCCGGGGAAGGGCCGCAATCAGAGATCAAGTGACTGCAGTGGCCACCAGATTAAGCAGCACATTGCCCATTTCAAGCAAGCTTTTATAGATATCAATCTTGTACAGGCCTGTGATCTCTAATTGAGAGGATGGTCTGGTTAGCCAATCCATTTCCTGGAAATTTGAAAACACCCGCTCAACTTAGAATGTTTCAAGATTCCAAAGCGCCACAAATATTGCAATTGCCGTTTGGTTTATTATGAACGTAAACTATAAGAAGCTGGTTCCAGGAGATAGGAGATTGACATGTATCGTACATGATTATTTTGAGGACATTTATATGGGAAGCTTTTCATATCACTTCAAACGTCAAATATCTCAGGATAGATTATGATGTATAAATTTCGATCAAGGATACAAGAACTTCTCTTGTCATAGTGAAATACGGAATGAAGTTAGCGCGGAGATTATTCTAGTTTTGCCTCAGGCATATGCATTTCAGCGATAAGCATAAATGATCTGAGAAACTTACTAGGGTTTACCACCACCCTTACACAGTTTTTTCAGAGAATGAGGGTTTACTTCTTTAGTTGATACATTAAACCCTCGGGTCTTACCAGGGGGGGGGGGGGGGGGGGGGTTCCACCCCCCCCCCCCCCCCCTAGTGAACTTCAGCTCGGGCAGAATGCCCAAAAACTTCGTAAAAAAGGCTTATAGTGATCGTTCTCTCATTCTTCCGGTCATTTTAGCGAAAAAAAAAAATGCGAAGGTAGCCCCTTCACCGAGGTTAGGGTATGCCGGTAAAGACGAAAGGGTAGGGGGGGTGTGGTTGCCACATAAGGATATTTTATGGGCATTTTTGAAAATATTAGCACAGCATGGCTCTAAAACTCTATGTTTATGTAAAACTAGCCAAATGGAAACATTTTGAAAAAGTCCGATAGTTCCTATGTTTTTTTAGCGCAAATTGGATTTTCGCCTATTTTCTGTGGCAAATGCCCCCAATTTGCCGAATCGCGGAACTTGATGCGTAATTGTGACGCCCATTATAGGTATGTGGTACTTATTTTGGTATAAATGGAAAGAGAGGACATAGGATCATTTGTTATCAAATTATAAGCGTCGGGTGCTTTATAACAAATACCCCCCCCCACCACCCACCCACCCCCCCAACCCCCTTGGTAAACCGACTGTTACAAAAAAGGCTTGTAAGACGAGGGTTATCCATTTCAAACGGTTTTTTTTTATGATAGCACCAAAATTTAGGAAACAGTACAAAAGCAAATCCGGTCATTATTTGTATTTTTCGTGGCAGCGGACCAACAAAACATCTGGCCGCACACCCTTACCCAAACCAAATATAATAAAACAATTAAGAACAACAATATTTAATATTCCCTTTGCACTGTAAAATGAAAGAAAACAACCTTTAACCATCCAACCCACATACCTAGATATGAATTAATGGACTATGATCCAAATCATGATGGAGTCCATGCAAAAAATGCAATTATACTGCGGTTTCAGCAAAATTAACGTTAACCACTGCTTATTGGCGGAGGCGCAAGGAGGTTTGATGGGGATGTATGGCTGTGGCAGGGGACTCTATAATAATGAGAGAGAAACTCACCCCGTTCTGGGTGAGGCATCGGTCCGGCTATCCCTCGATGTTGAGGGCAGTGTTCAAAATGTAGCTGGACTTAGTGGAGAACGATAAAGAGTGGTCCAAATTGAAACATTTACATGTTCTGAATGAGCTATTAAAGAGACCCGGGCACCAAAGGGGGGGCCGGCCAAAGATAGCGTCGTTTTTGCCGTTCCCCTAGGTTAGCACGTAATCACTAAAACTTGAAATATTCTAAAGTCGAAAATATGTTGATATCAAACTAACCAACAGGGTTGTTAAATAACACAAAAAGGTGTGAATTTTGACACCCTCTTGTTTGTTTCCTCGGTGTTGATTGTACCACCAAGTTTTGCAGTGTATTACAAATGCAAAAAATTAGAACTGATAAAAATTGAACAGACGGCCATTTCGTGGTTTAAAAGACTGTCACCAACTCGTTGGTTTGATCACGCTGCTTCGTAATGCAACTACTGACTTACATCTGTTATATTTGAATTACAAAAAAGGTTATGACCAGGAATATGAGACTCCTTTTATTTTTTCTCTCTGGAGATTTAAAAGGCACGAATGAGGCACGAGGTCATTAGAAGCAAGCGAGGCAATGAGAGAAGACGTGAAGCAAAATCTTGAGCATAAGTACTGTACCCCATATTTATCATGTAACCTTCTTAATCATGCTTTCTATAGGGCTGCCTATAGTATCGCTACGTATTATTACACACAAAAAAAAAAAAAAATGGCCAAAAGTATTGCAACATTCAGAAAACAAATATTATATCCCAATGATTCCAAATTATCCAAAGGGATTCTTAAACCACTCAATAAGTTAAATTACCAAAAGTGATTGTTCAACAGATGTATCACCAAACCCAAGAGAGGAAAAACGTTGATTGATTGTCACGTCCCTAACACATGGCGGGGTAAAAGGGAACAGCAAACGATAACCTGCTCGATTGCACTCCAGAAGGAAAGAAGACACAGACACCAAAAGATATGGCTTCAACACAGCCACTTAATGGATGTACGGGTTCATTAGAGTTTACTTAAAATTTTTATGGGAGTAAAATCATGGTGGTTGTGTGGATGGGAAACGAGATAAAGTCATTGGAAGACAGTGGTCTTAAATATGCGCGAAATCCGAGAACCGAAAAGAAATTCTCATGATAACTCACGCGTTGACGTAAATCATGTGAAAATTACGACTTCACATACCATGACAAACAGCACATGTCAACGGTGCCATGTAAAAGTTGTTTTAGGTTAACACGTGACCTCTTTTTGCCATTAAATTTACCGAGTCCAACGGTGATGAACTTGCTCCAATCTGTTATAGACATTCTCATTTCCGGTCCATACAACCACAACAATTTCGCCCTACACATTAGAGTAGACCTGAAGCAAACTAGTAAAGTTCATTTAGCGACTATTTGGCGCCATTTTTTACGTCTTTGACTGTATTCCTTCTGGAGTACAATCGGAATGATTTAATTTAGCCAGCTTCTTTAACCCGCAATATTAAGGGATAAGGAAAATCAAATTAAACGTTCTTGCACGGACTTTGATTCTGGGAAACATCATCTGTTTGAAAAACCCCCTTTGACCATAATTACGTTATGTGTAGTCAAGAACTCCTGATACAATTTTAAATCAATTTGTTAATTAAATTTCGCTTTCTGCATGTTGCATCCTTTTGGACAGTATTGTGTGTACAATTACTTTTAAATGACAAAAACTTTTATTCTATTACCTATGCTGCCCATATTGAAAATTGCAGCATTCTGATTGTCAGTTACTGCCCAGCTTATGCCAATAATGGGCGACCAATGGATTTATTAAATTTCAATCTGTTTTAGGTAATAGAATAGAAAATAAGGGTTTGCGTATCATTTATGGGCTTTCATAAGGTATCCTCCGGACAGGAAAAACTTTCAAAGAATGGACTCGGCTGCGCCTCAACCCTATTATTTAGTTTTTCTTGACCTCGGACACATATTTTCTCCCATAAACGATATGCATCGCCCTTTATTTTCTTATTAAGGAATTACTTTGACAATAATCTAAAATACACACTTTGTATCGTATTCCATCCCCTCTCCTTTCATATTTGCGAGTTTGAAAAAATGGGGTGTACTGCGCGACCCTGAAACGTGATTCTAAGTGCAGCAAATGGTGCTTAAGGGGAGGGGGAAAGACGAAGTTTGTACAGGGTCAATTTTTTAAATTGATCCAATCTTGTTGAAAAGTATACCATGTTATTGTCGAACTACAAGGATTCAGAAAAGGATCGTTTGTTCTTAATACGCATAAAGTTCAGCGTAAAGGCGGAAACAGCAAAAAATCAATAAAAGGTCCAATTTCAAGTGTACAGTGGTCAAATTTAAGAAAACTAAAAAATTAAAAAAAAAAATGGTGCCATATTCTTGTGAGTTAATAGGATTAAAATAAGGAATAGTTTTGACTGCCTATGCTTAGTTACGGATGTAGGGGGGCAACGAAGGTTAGCAGCGCATTGCATTCAATGTGACTTGACCTTGATCCCAGCAACCTCTCTGATAATGTCATCAGTGGCATTATTTGTCCTTTAAAATTTTGATACAAACAAAATAAACCATATTCTTTTGCGTAAAAAGTTTGTGTGCATAGTCTGCAATATTATTTTTCTCGTAATAGGTTACTTGACTACTTAAAGTTAAAAACATAAAAATAACAATTTTGAGACCAATTTTGGGTGTGTCTTATCTCCAAAAGTCCCCGTTTTCATGGAAACTCGACCATTGTTTATTTTGTTTTATTGCCAATGGGAAGAGGGCGGGATCTTTGGCATCTCCTCTGACTACATGCCAAAAAAATACCAGAAAGGATGTACAAAAGGAATGCATTTACCCTATTCTGTTATCCCTTTGCTGAAGTATTCCAGATCATTCGTAATTGGGAGATTCAGTATGAACAATTGTGAGCCCATATTTAAGAAATCGGAGCAATATATTTAAGATTTAACCTTTGACGAGTTTGTGGTACTATTTCCATAACCGTACGTTGTGTGTAGGCAGTACAAAATATACCTGTTAATCTTTGTAACAAGACGAAGTTTTTGTTACCTTGTACAGTGCGATGAATAACAATAGAATACATTTCCGTATGATGAAAAAGAAATGACGTAGTTATTTTCTGAAAAGTGCGGTGTATGTGAAGGCAAAAATATTTGACAATGATGGCATCATAAACATAGAGAATAAGAGAAATTTTTAGCCAAACTATATCGTGTCAAACACAGAAGGACATGTTTGACGTAGCGATGTCGGCGAAAGTCGCTGTTCCTATCAGATAGACAAAAATAAAAGATCATATCTTTTATTCCCGGTCTTTTTTAGTTGTATTTTAGTCAAGAGGCAACATTATTACCTCCACGGTCAATACAGACCCACCGTACTAGCTGCGTTACTTCGTGAAGATGAATAGCAATCTTCGTCCATAAGAATTTGTTGTGCAAAACATTTGGCTTATTGTGTAAGTATGCATACCCTCAGCAATTTCGATGCCTATTTCAGTAGATCTAAATGAGATTGTAGTACATTATTTGGAAAACAGTACTGATTAACGTTAAAGGAAATGAGTTGCTGTGCACAACATGGGTTTGGGGCTTGAAATTATTGGTAAAGAGGTTTGATGGCAAAAAACCCAGTACACTATTGTCCGATTAAAAAAGAACTTAGACCCTGGCCCTTAACTCTAGTCTATAGGTATAAAATTCTATGAAGGACCTCTAAGTTGTTCTTCCTGATAGTAGTTTGTTACCACTGAAAATTATGAAAAGAAGTTATCAGGGAAGACACTCAAAACTAAGAAACTTCCTACTTAAATTTGGACTTATCCAGGCTAGTTATTTGCTGAATTAGCCCAGTGAAGTTAAAAAGTTGTTCATTTTTTCCAGTTATACGCTTATAGAAAAATATGTTACAATTATATTTTAAAAAATTGGACCTTATTTCAATTTGATTGTAGTTTTGTGATGTCAATCAATCTAGCACCTCGTTGTTTTGGTTTATGGTTGGGAAAATCCTGGACTGATCTATTTCCTGGACGATATACCAATTAATTCCTATTCATGTCGGCGAGCTTTATCAAACTCATATCACCCGTCACTCAGGTTACTCTGCAGCGTATAACTTGTAACTTTGACCGTGCTCCACACAGGAATCGCCTCACGGTATAAAAACTAAATGCTTTATTAAGTTCCAACTGTAAGTTTGTACTGTTTTCGCGGCTGTCAATATGAAGTACCAAACATGATCTCGGTTTAAAATAAGATTGCTACGTATCATTTTGCCAGGGACACCATCCTCACATAAAGTGTTACCGAAATAAAGAAAGAAATAGGAAAGGAATAAAGAAAGAAATAAAAAAGGATAGAGTGGAACTATTGTAAACCACTCCAAAATGAGTGTTGGTACTAAAAAAGAGTGAATTCCACTCAAAAAGAGTAAAAAAACCACTCCAAAAGAGTGATTTCCACGCGTTTGAGGCGGTTAAACGAAGGATAACACTTAAGGAGTGAACCGAAGGACAACACGAAAACGCGTGGAAAGCCCCTTTTTGGTTTATAATGTTCCTTGGAAATAAAAAACATAGGAAAAAAAACTTTCAAAAACAGCGCTACTTTAAAATGTACATGTGTAGGCCTTACGAAAACTCTGCCCGGTTATGCCTGCTTAATTAGATCGGGTAGGAGGGCATCTGATCTCAATCACACATTGTGTGTTAGGACATTTTGAATTAAGATAATTGCCCATTAGTGGGAACAATAGGAACACAGAGCGGTAGATCGTCCAGGGAAACAAATCTTATGTTTCCTGCCGGTGCGTTTTGATGTTTATACGCGAATTTATCAAGCTACCACCACCATAGGCCATGTTAATTACGAATTTCTAAAAGAGTACTCTCTTAAAATGAAAGACTGAAAAAATCACTCTGATTCGAGTTATTTAAATTAACTCTAATCGAGTGGCTTTTTTAGCTCTTTAAAAGAGCGAGGGAGAAAATGCAACCCGACAACTTCACTCGACGGTTAAACCAGAGATCACTTCTTACCGAGTGGCTCCAAATGCCACTATTCTTCGGATGTGAAGCCCACTATGAACTCTTATCGACCGGGATTTAGCTTAAAAGAGTGAGAAAATTGCTCACTCTTTTTCGGAGAGTGAACTAATAGCCAATCAGAAAGCGGCAATGCGTGATTTATTTTCGAACAAGATGGCGACGAGCGGTTTTTTGAACGAAGTTGAAATTAGTGAAGAATCATAGATATCTTCACGGGTGAGTATATTGTATGTGTCGGTTCACCACGTTCAGAGCATTTTACCAGGACAAAGTGTGAGAAGAATTAAATGTATTTACTGTATATCCACGCGTACATTACGGTCTAGTCTGCGCCAGGCTACCGGCCAGGCTAGGCTTACACATGTTCGAAACGCACAATCAGGCAGCACGGGAATGGCATAAACCGTGATCATACACGTCATTGCATGCCACATCAGCACTTGTCTCACTGAATCATGCCAATGATGCGCCCAAACAAATATCATTCATGTCACGATGCTAAGAATTATACCATACAAATACAATATACTCACCAAACAAAACAACAATTTCCTAAAGAATCACAACTCGATAAGAGTGACTAGTTCACTTTAAAAGGAGTTATCAAGTTCACTCTTCCTTAGAGTTATTTTGTTCACTCTTTATTTTGAGTGGATCTCACTCTAAAGATGCGTCACTCAGCTGGCACTTTTTTGGAGTGAGATTTCACTTTTTAGAGTGGTTTTTCACTACTTTCGTTTTAAGAGAGTAATACTTAAGCCAACGGTTCAGTGATATAAAAATCTCACTTAAGGTAAGTCGGGGGGGGACGATGCTGTGGATCACGAAATGCACTTTAATAGATGGGCTGATGCCTTTACAAAGAGCTATAAGTAAGAAAGTGAATTCCTAATTTTAAGGGGATAAAAATAAGAAATGGGCATCAAGAGTTTAGGGGCTAATTAGGAAAGGGATCACAATTTATCTTTATTTTAAGATCTGTAGATCATGTAAATTACTTAGAGTAAGGGACTTAAAGGTTCTTTGACTTCTCTAAAAGATACAAATGTATTAACTGAAATTCAACGGGAGCTTGAAAAACTTGGGCTGCCTAGTTTTTAAGAGGAAATCTCTTGCTATACAAATATCTTGATTTTGTATAATGTATATGTGAATCAATTGACTTTAGTTCAGGTATTTAGTCGGTAATTGGAAAGGTATATATAACCAAAAACAGGAAATGCAAAAATGGAGCCGGGAAACAATCGACCGGAATCATTCATATTCATGATAGTGCTCGAAAATCATTGAGCGTGTAAAAATGAATATTCAATAGAGCACTCACTCTATACGAGTTTCGCTCAGGTTTCAGATCATTGTTTCATCTCCTTAACTTTTGGAATGATATTGCGAATGAATGTGATGAAGGACATTATATGACAGGGTGGTATTTTAACTTGTAAAAAGGCGTTTGATACGATGCATACAGACACATCTTATTGACAGAAGAGTTCGATGCTGGACTTGAAAACCTCGGTTAAAATTTACTTTTAAAGTGTACTTTTTGGGGGTTTTTCCTGCTATAGAGCGGGGAGCAAGGACTCTTGGGTAAAAACATCATCGTTTATGTCTCACTTACATCTCGGGCTTTGACCTTGGGTAGTTAGTATGTACCTTCTACATCAATGCAAGGTAAGTTAGTGGTGTCAAATTGTGGTATCACTTTTTCAATAGGGGCAAATTAAAGTTTACACAGGGGTCAAATTTTTAAATTACCCCAATCATGTTGAACGTATGGCATATTACCGTTCTCGTTTAAGGATTCAAAAAATGTATAGTTTGTACCATCTATGGACCATTGGTTTAAAGTAGGGTAAAAATGGCTAAAGTGCAAAAAAAAAAAGGTCAATTTATTTATTGTTTTTTGGTGTTTGTATTTTGTTGTTTTGGGTTAAAAAATGAAACAAATGTTTTATCTAGGCTTGAAATTGTTCAAAATAAGGAATAGTTTGTTAGAATCTGCAATGCATAGTTATCAGCTATGTGACAAAATTGCAGGTCATGGGTCAACATAATCCCATTGGCATGACATTCTTTGACATTTATTCAGTAAGTAAAAACATTTAAAATAATCAAAAACTAACTTATTTGGGGAGAAGTCATCATTCCTCAGGCAATAATTTTGCAAGCATTTAGAATATAATCAGAGTAACTTCAATGTGACCCTGTACAAATTAAGTTTGACATTTTGTTTGCCAATTTTACACCATTTTACCAATAAAACTATAAAACCAATGGTCCTAGGGGTACAAACTATACATTTTTGGAATCCTTGGACTAGACGGACAATATGGCATAAATTTCAACATGATTGGAGTTAATTTAAAGTTTGACCCTGTGTAAACTTAAATTGGCCCCCTATTGAAAAGTGATTACCACAATTTGACACCACATAAATACCTTGCATTGATGTTAGGGGTCCATACAACTACTAAAAGTTGTCAACACGTAGATTATGTAGTCGGGCGAACGAATCCCTAAATACGGACCTTATGAGATTATGCTCCGCTCTACTACCGTGACAGTTAGAAAGGACCATCGCATTTAAGTTGTCACTACACCACTCGGATGTTTCGATGAATGGATGTAGACTAGCTTGGACTTGTCACCCTAAATTAAAGGGGACATAATTGGTATGAACAACAAAACATGACATAATGAAAAAGGACCCTTACGGAAATCATTCAACGAGTGTTGAAAACAATTGGATGTTACATTCTGTAAAAAACAGGAGAGTTCCAGGAGGGAGGTGGCAGTTTGTGGCAATTTTCGGGAACAGAAAAGCAAGGTGTTTCACATCCCTGACAGGAATTTACAGAAAAGGCAAGGTGTTCACATCCCTGACAGAATTTACAGTTTATATAGCATGTTTTGCGACGCAATTCAAAAAGAAGCATTGAAACCGGGATTCAGGCATTGTACTTTAGGGCTTGTAGTAGATATGACCTGACAAGTGAAAGATGGATTAGCCGAATTAAGCAAATATCTTGATGCTTGATGGTATAATTGAACAGCTCCAACTGAAGCCATCACTCAATGCGAGATTAGAGAACCGCGACGGGGGTACGTGTCCTGGTTACGAGCAAGAAATAAAACCTTTCTGGAATTTTGAAGAAATCATTAATGATGGTAGTAGCGTAGGAAAGTTTGTTCCAGTCCCGGCAGTATAGGAAAAAAAATGACTTCTCGGTGGCCAGCTAGGTCTTGTGATCATGGTATTTTAGTGAAGAGAGAGTTGTGATTCCTGGTGGATATGGTTGATGAAGCTCCTAATACTTGAATTACAAGTGGTCGTTCCAGGCGCAAGGTTGATGTTATTGTGACATGATTTTGTGCAAGGTTAACAAGTCTCTGATTTAGCCGTTCTTGTCTGTAAGAGATGGGATTGTGTAGCAACATGGCAGTCACAGAGTTTTCCTCCCATTTAATCATTCATGATGAAAACGTGCAGCTCGTCGTTGGACAGCTTCAACTTTTTGATGTTCCGGGTTGTATGCGGATCCCAGACAGAGCGAAGTACCTCAATGTGGCCGGACGAACAAGACTTTTGTAGGCATGGATTTAACTTTGCGGGGGGCGTTGCATAAGTTGACGGCGGATTTTTGAAAAACAAATGCTTAGCTTTAGGCGGTTGTTGGCAGTTATCAATATTGAGTAGTCCACTTCCAATATCGCAGGAGAGAGTGTGTAACACCAAGATACTCTGTGACTGGTGGCAGCTTGCAAGAAAGGACCAGAAGAGTTTATATGAAAAGCTCCCAATCTTGATTTTCTTCCTGGAGACAAACGGAGGATGTTACATTTGTCAGGTTTAAAAGACATCATCCATATTATGTTCCCATATACAATAGGCCAAGGTATGTGAGCTCCTGATGATGACACACAGGCTTTTCAAGTTGGTAAATGCTGGCGTAATGTCAGCATCCTTGGTCCAGAAAAATGTAAACATCCAAATTGTTTTCAAACTCGTGGAAGTGATTTCAGTAAGGGTCCTTTCATTTGCGATTTGTGTCCAATGCCATTATGTCCATTAAAGGTTAACACCTAGATTATCTGATCCGAACGTAGTGACCGATGTGATTAAAGCTCGGAGTGTGGGGAGAGTGGTTGCTATAAGTATTAGCATGTTCGCCTGTATCACCAATGTAAGACACTCATTTGTGCCTGATGGGCTAGAAATGTGGACACGTTGTCAACAGTGGCGTAACCCAGCGGGGGGGGGGGGGGGGGGGGGGGGCCGGGGGGCGAAAAGCCCCCCCAAACGAAAACCCTTGCGCCCCCCCGCCAGCCCCCCAAATGAATGACCTTTGTACAGGGTCTATGGAGAAGGACCCAAGTAACCCCCTCACAAATATGTCTCTGGCACCCATCTGCCCCCCCCCCCCATTGCAAAAGGTCTGGTTACGCCACTGTTGTACACACATGCTGAAAAGCCAATATATTCAAAATTGATTTAAAAGTGTACTAGGGTTCCTGGACTACACATTCGTAACATGTGCCAAGTTGTGATTTTCAAACAGATGCTGTTTCCAGAATCCAATAGTGTGAAAAACGTTAATTTGATTGTCATTGACCCTAAATATGGCGGGTTTAAGGAGCTGGCTAATGATGACTTGAAGATTGTACTCCAGAAGAAATACGGCTTACAGGACGTCACAAAACGCTGCAAAATAGTCGCTAAATGAAACTTTATGGTTGGTCAGGTATGCTCTAAATGTTAGGGCAAAAAAAGAAAACATGGTTGTTGACCGATTAAATGAGATTAATGCGCAATAAAAGATGGAAGCACGTTCATCATCCGTGGACTCAGGTCACGAAAGAAAGAGGTCACGTGACTTTAACGTGAAAAACAACTTTTTTAAAATCACACGTTGACATTGTGGCTGTTTGTCATGCAATGTTGATGAAAACGTGTAATTAGACATAATTTACGAAACCACGGGATTTATCAGTCGAATTGCATTTCAGGCGTCTCCAAATTTCTCGATTTTCGAAGACCGATGTCTTCCATTGACTATCTCATTCCGGTCCCCACAACCACTATAATTTATCTCATAAACATAGGGTAACCCCCTAATGAACTCGATACAATTCATTAAGGGATTAGCAGCGAATTTGCTAATCCGAAACATCGAAAAAATCATAAAAATTCATATTTTTATATTTTTGTGTTAATGGCATGATATGTGAACATAACCGCAAGTCGTTGGATGAAATCCGTGTATAAAGACAGGCATGCAGTTACTTTTTATTTGATTCTGTAATTACTGTACGTGGCGTATTCACATTCTGACTTGAGATCAAAAAAGCCTTTCGGTGATTATCACAGATTTCAGGCGTGATATGTGCCACCATGATCAATACAGTTGACTACAACACAAACAGTATTGATCTTTGTTTGTTCTGCCTACTGTGTAAACCACAATCAGCTGATTAGTACAGATTTTGAGACGCAGTGCGGTATGCTATTTGCGGGAAACGGTATGGCATATTTCCTCAACTATAATTTTTTTTCACTATTGGTTTTTTCTACATTAAAGCAGTATATGGGAATTGTACACACTGATCCCTGATTTATAAGTTAAAATAATGCATTTCCACATTTTTTCGCTTCTCTCGCATTATCGCTGCAATCCTTAAGCAGCTGTTTGGAAGCCATATTTTTGGTTTCTGTGGCTGAATCCTTCTGGAGTGCAATCAGCGAGTTATCGTTCGCATGTTCCTTTAATCTGCCATTTTGGGAATCATGACAATCAAATCAACGTTATTCCACCCTCTTGGGTTCTGGTGAGGTGTGAATAGCGTCTGTATGAAAAACACAACTTTGCATGTAATAAATATTTGTTGTCAAAAATTTATGGTATAATTTGGGAAATCGGTGTGATTATGAATTCGGGTTTCTAAATGTTGACAAAAATACTTGGCCAGGTGTGTGTATAATCTCTGGAAAATAGCGAGGGTGAAAGCGTGAACCTCGACATTCTAATTGTTAGTATTGGATCTGTTGATGCATTTTAATGGGATGAATTTAACATGAACATGTTTACCTTTTTATAGTTTCTTGAGAGAATTTCATCTGACAACTAAGGATAGGACTAATCTTTGTTTAAAGTAATGTTTTACCCTAAGGTTTTCATTATATCTTTGAATATGTGATTTTGTTTTCATGATCTGTTGGGAGTTACAACTTAGAGAATAATAGATCGAATAAATAACAATAGACGTTAAGTTGCAACTCGGGGGGAAATCCAGAAAAAGAAGACCAGCGCTGTGTACAGATTTTTGTTGAAGGTCAGGTGAGAAAAAAATGTTATGTTTGTACCAATGTAAAAAAAAACATTTCGCCGGCAATTCACTAGCTAGAAAACATTAATCTGGTTTCCAAAGGCCTCTGACAACTCTTCATAGGGGGTATGGGGTTATACAGATAGCGCTTCAAGGTCACATGGAAGAGGGAAGAGAGCAATTTTCTACCAAAATGGGGCGTGGTTTATTTTGTGCTCGTATGACGACCCGATTTGAAGTAATAGACTAGTAATTATAGTCCGATGGGAGCCACGCTTTTTCACCTCGGGCCCGAAAAGTTCAGCACACAGACTCCATTCATTCTGTTTTGCGATTTTGCAATGCACTTACGTTGCGGAGCGTACCATAATTGAATCTAGCGGTAGCGAGTGGGAATAACCTGCAGACCGTTTTGTTACATTGATAGACACAGAAACAGACAATAGGGTGTTGGATTTCCAACTTTGAAACGCTCACCAAAGAGGTTTGCGTAATCACTAGACTCATAGACCCCGTCGTGATGTCGGTTGGATTATTACCACGATTTATAAGCAAGTCATTAGCAAATTCAATCACCTGCGTATGAGATTACTAAACAGTAATTTACTGAAAAAAACTCAAAAAGAGATCATTTTATAATGTATCTAGTCCACTACAAAAACACACTACAACATTCAAACATCAGTATGGAACAAAATCAAACTCTCTTCGAATCTGTAGATTACGTCAATAGCAACTGGCTGTAATGACCAAGGCGGTTCTCGAACCACAAAGGTCCCCCGATCGTCGCGGTAGGAGGAACAGTAACATAACTTAGGGAGGTTTGTCCATGGAAACAAGAGAGGCTCTACCAGAACCGTTTTCAATAATGTGGATGACCCCAGATGACCTTGGTTAAGGCCATACAACCATGCTAGTGATTGACCCAATTTGACCTTGGTTTTCATTGACCAGACAACCATTGCATAGTTGATTTGACCTTGGAGGACCCACATGAACATTGAAATGACCTTCAAAATTTTGCAATGAATATTGACCGCACACAACCAAGTTTCATCATCCTACCACATGTTTAGGATTTGACTGGAAGACCTGCATGACTTGAAAGACCTTCAAAATTTTGCACTGAATATGACCGCACAAACCAAGTTTCATTCATCCTACCACATGTTTAGAGATTGACCTTGGATGACCTCGCATGACATGGAAATGAATTCACAATTTTAACACTGAATATGACCGCACACACTTAAGTTCATCATCTACCACATGTTAGGGATTTGACTTGAATGACCACGCATGACCTTGAAAAAGGACCTTCAAAATTTTGGCACCGAATGTTGAGCACACCCACCAAGATTTCTCATCCTACCACATGTTGGATTGACCTTGGATGACCCAAGTGACCTTGAAATGACCTTCAAAATTTTCGGCACCGAATAGTGACTGCACCTACCACGTTTCATCATCCTACCACCCAGTTTAGGGATTTGACCTTGAATGACCCCCACATGACCTGGAAATGACCTTCAAAATTTTGGGCACGAATGTTGAGCACACCCAACAAGTTTCATAATCCTACCACTGTTTAGAGTTTGGACCTTGGATGATGATGCACAAGCGGACCTGAATGACTTCAAAATTTTCGGCACTGAATATTGACTGCACCTACACGTTTATCATACTACCACATGTTGGGGATTTGACCTGAATGACCTCACCAGACCTGGAAATGACCTTACAAAAATTTTGGCCATCCGAATGTGAGCCACACCCACCAAGTTTCATCATCCTACACAATTGACAAGGTTATATGAATTTTGACCAAATTGACCGTGACCTGGCAAATGACCCATCACGAATCATCCGCCGCTACTTAAGCGACATATATGGTGCAAAGTGGACACCATTACTGCTAGATCACAAAAAGACTAGATATCGTGAGTGAACAAGGTTTATCGCAATTTAACCCTATTTTTTTACCATTATTTTGAAATCATTTGCCCTTTGCCAATGACACATGACCCCATTTCGGATCCCACCCAACGCGTATGTGGGATACATCTATGTTGCGAAGAGGAACACCCATACTTGCTTAGTTCCAAAGATATCGCGTGGCGACACGAAAACAGCCAACACGGACGCGGGAGATTCATAGTCCTTCGCCAACAAAAGTTGGCGGGGGACCAATAATTAGACACCAGATAGCGCTAATGACGTGAAGAAAAAGTTATTGAGAGTTTCTATAAAGGCCGTGCGTTAACAGTGTGATATGGCAAATGTGTATAGTTCGGTCATACATTTTTTAAATTGTGGGTAATACTTTTTCTCTCTCGTTAAGGGGTATTTTTAAAAACACGATTTTTAACCCATAGGAATAGTACCCAAATGTGTGCGTGATGCAAACATATGCCAGGTTTTCCCGCCATGTTTCAAGTTTGTTGGATAACCGCTTACATGGCCACTTATCCCAGATATACCACATTTCAGGATATATCTAGTGAGTACGCGCTGATGCTACGGCGTATGTTCTTACTTTGAGATCGATATAAAGGTATGATGTATTTAACGCCAATTTGAAATATAGAAAATACGTCACGCATCTAGTCACTTCAAAGTGTCCTAGATATTGATAGTAAAGGTGCACACCCGGTTACAACATACTTTTTCTCTGTTTCGTAAGAAGCGGCAATCGCCAAAGTACTTTCATTCCAAAATTTAATTTTTAATTGACATACCATTTTAATGTGAGCCTCTGGTTTGGTAGGTGTGTGTGTGATTATAATAGCCCATAGAGCTAGGTACAAACTTTAATTTTCCGGGCTACCGTAAACTTGCGTTAAACAAACAATTTGCCTGTAACATCGGAACACTAAAGAAGTCAGTCAAAATAGTTTGCACTGTGAGATTGGAGGAAAAAATACAAGACTTTCAATGCTACCAAATTTAAGGGTTTTGTGAACGGTGGGATCGAGGAAGAGGAAGAAGATCGGTGGTGCCCCCTTAAATGTAGGCGATTCCTCTTCAGTGAAGTAGTGCAGGGATAGACATAATTTAGCATAAAATTACAATTACATAAAAGGCAGTAATCATATTCGTGTTTTTGGTCGGGACGAGGGGTATGCTCCGTCGAAACAAAGTTCCTTCTTTAAAGGTCCATGACATGCTTAAAACCACCAAAAATGAGTATTCCTTCAAAGTATGTATTGGTATCAATGTAAATCTGCATGAAGCAGTATTTGAGAAACCGTTTATGATAAAAATGGGCATAATATCATGCGTTTTGGACAAGCGTTCAAAGGAAATTCCAAAAACGAAATTGATTATCGCCCGCTGGCAGCGTGACCCGCGTATCTGGACGTCCGAGTAACAATACGCGATACGCGTC
>JAMKCH010013966.1:0-46576 GCA_023653785.1 Ophioderma brevispina | reverse complement strand
TTATTGCGAATGATTTTGGGAATTCAACGAAAGATTTTGGCTTATTTGAAACCAACAGCGGACGGCCGAAATGCCACTAATCAGTTGGCTTGCTTGACAACCGATTTCGAATGGTAAGAGTAGAACCCAATTTTCTTTCCTGCATCATATGTTTTTGATAAACATTTTAGTAGTTTAATTATCAACCCGAGGCCTGGCCTAGTGGTGGGATAGTTCTAGACGGTTGTTTACAGTACACTACAGTAACCATGAAGTTCAACAGCGAACAAATGATTGGTATGTTTTACGCTCACTTAGAGTGAAAAGAGCTCAAGCAAGGACGACGCAGGATAACAGCTTATCTTAGAAGGAGGAAGAGAATTTATTACTGCAGTGCATGTGCAAATATTAGCGGTTTCATCGATTTTTTTGTGTATTTCTCGACATCGAAGACCACGATCAATATGGCCAAATCCAAGATCGGGTGTTTTTTGGGAACAAGAAGCCATACACATGGATGATGAGAAGTTCAGCAAGAACTTTCAGGTTTCCCATAAACTTAACTTCATTTTAGAGGATATATGCCAAGATCACCAAATCTGGATACAAAATGGACCATAATACCAGCCTTGTGAAAAAAAGATTGGGAGTAACATTATACCTACTCGGTGATGGTTCTAGTATCGTAGTACTGGAATTATTGCATATCAGCAGTCAGTTGGATCGAATTTATAATACGAATAAAAAAAATTCGTCCTTAACCATGGGCGCCGCCATTAGAACATTATTAGCTTTTAAAAAACAGCTAGCTACCAGATTCTACATACAAATGAATAGGACATCTTTTTAGAATTATGAAACTAGTTCCGTTTGTACTTAATGTATTTGCCATGACTATTCTGAAATATGGTGTATGTAATGAGAACATTAATATTTAGAAAAATATAATCGACGGATACTAAAAAATCAATCCGACGGAAATGTTCATGTGGTGAATGTGTACCTAAAAGTAGGGAGATCTTTTGGAGAGTTAAAAATGCGGTGAGTTGTCCCTTCAAAAGCAAGCATTTGAAGATTATATTTTAAGAAAACGATGTTATTGTAGGAGTGTTTTAGTGATTAGTGGAAATGTTTAAACAAGTACTTGAAGTGGGGAGTCATTTGGAGAGTTAAAATATGGTGAGGTGTTACCTTCAGCGGATTTAGAAGAGTTATGTTAAGAAAACGATGTGGTGTGTTATGAATGGTGTTAATGTTTAAATTTTGAATTAGGGCAGGTTATTCCGAGAGTTTAAATATGGTGAGAGTACCACAGAGTATCATATTTTTTTTTTGTTTGCTTCTTTACATTAACACTTTTCAATTACATATGAAATAGTATATTAAATCAAATACTTTCTGTACTGTGAAGGTGACACCTCACCATACCATATATGTACCCCTCTAAACGACCATCGTATACTTGACAACAGTTTACAAACTCCTTTTTTATTCTTGTAAAACACAAATCAGGAATGTTTACCCACACAACTCTTGCAATAAATCTGAATTAACTAACAGTTAAACTCTTAAAAAGGCCTTCAAAATTTGTAGGGTTTTTCAAACCATCCCCAATACATCAACATAAGGACCGCCACATCCCAAACTTTGCATAATCTAACTCTGCCAATAATGAGTAGCTCACCATATTTGACCTCACTTAATGCTTACCACTTTAAAGTACAAACATGTCCCCAACTCGCAAATATAATCTACAACGATCAACTGTTGCCCAACAATACTCTTGAATGTGTCTTCCCCACCTCCCTGGATGTGGTATGTCACCATATTTTAATGGCTCCAAATTTCTGTAGTGCCTGCAATGATGCAGCCACCAGTGCTGAAATTGACGAATAATTTATATTCGGATTTTTTATTCCGTCTTAGTAACGATAAGTGACAGTCGGTGGTACTATTATATAAAGGATTTTGAACGCAGTCAGCGCGATTGATTGTGAACAGAACTTGGTCCGAATTATAGGATACCAAAGGGAAATCCTCTAAAGGACGGTAAGGTAATAGATGGTTTTAGTTGAAATAAGTGGTCTTCCGAACTGCTGCGGGGCCATTGAACGGAAGCACATACCAACTAAAGCACCATCAACAAATGCAACTGCTTACTACAACCGAAACAATGCTTCTGTGTTTTTGCAAGCAGTTTGCGACCCAGGTTGGGCGGTAAGTAGGGATTAGAAGTAGGTCTAGTATAGGCCTCAAAGAAAGAAAGAAAATTGCTTAAATAATTTACATACAAGTAGGTCTAGGGAAAATAAACTACTTTCAAATTGAAGCACCACAATTTAGTCACATTTTATGTGGCATACTCTAAAAATATCACAGATCTGCATGCAAAGCTGTTTTTCTGTTGTTTAGAATGAGCAAAAAGTTACAATTATGCATTTTGGTGATTAATTTGTGTAATTGGTATATTACAGGGTGTCCCAAAAGTCAGGCTGCATTGAATGGTTAAAACTTAAAGGTGCAAAGAGAGTTTGAGGCACCCAAAATTGTGTCAAATCGTAATTTCATAGCTGTCGTCACAGTGGGTGAAATTAAGTACACACACTCGTGCAACTGCGTTGATGAAACTTACTATGGAGAGTCTATGGAGTGCTGGAAGTTTTCTTGTATTTAATCAATTTACTGATCTTTGATCTCAGATATTTTCTGAGATAGAGCTGCAGGATATCATTGTCGATGATATTATGTACAAAAGAAGTCATTTCATCAGTAATTTTGCTACATACAAAAAGAAGGATTTTGTTGACTGCATCATGCACGTCAAAGGGAATCTTCCCTCAGGGAGTGGGAGTAACTTGAAGAAGCCGTACGTTATTGACCCCAATCAGGTGCACAATCCAACTTTGTGACACACACGACGACAGAATAGATTAGGCACTCAATAGTAAGATTCCTAACTTTGTGTTGGTCTGTACAGAAATGATATTAAATAGAGGAAAAGGAAACATGTGAAAATTTGATTTGGCTTATATTTTCAATTTAAAATAAGGCTGACTTTTGTATTTTCTCCTATACCAACGTCTTAAACGGCTGTGCAAATGTAAGCAATTTTCAGGGCTGATGCCCCGGGTTCAATTCGTTAATTGAATCCAGGTAGTACGCGCTGCGTAGTGATGTTATTTTAGGTTGAAGCGCTCGCGTCATACTGCATTTGCTACGTCGCGCTCGCTGCCAACATTGCGTCTCGTTGCGTATGATCGTTGCGTTCAGCGGGTTGTCCGAATTGTTTCACTGGGTGATGGCATCCTGTCTTGTTGTATTTAAGCCGTAAAGCATCGCGAAATTGGGTTAAGATGACCTTAAATGATTAAAGCTGGTTAAGAATGAGAAAAAGGTATGGATTTTGGGAACGGGACTCTCTTTACGACTGAATTGAACCGGCGACACCATTATTGTTGCGTGGAAGAACTGGCCTCCGGCCTCGTTCTTCCACTGAAAATTAAATGGTATCACCTGGGGTCAATTCATCGTTAAAGAGAGTACCGGTTCCCCAAATCATACCTTTATTCTCTAAAGTAAGGAGTGTCAACCTGAGTTTCCGAGTATATATTTGGTTTGTAACTTTGCAAATATTTGATTAGTGTTTTACATTTCTAGAAGAAAATTGGGACGATGACCGATTGGTTGCATCAGATTAATTGTAAAAACTTTCCGTAGTTTGAGAAAAATACTAAAAAAAAACAGGATTTTGCCCCAAATTTTCAGACAGCGTAACAAAAACAACTTGAATTTCCATGATTTTTGCGTTATTTTTTAGAGAAAAAGACAAATTTGTGTAGGAGACGTTTTTTCATCTTTAAAAATAAGCTTTTCAAAAAATATAAAGGAAAAAAAATGTCAAAAAGTGTGATTTTTACTTTTCTTTCCAAAGCTAGTATATATTGGAGAATCTCTTGCGTTAGAAATCGAAAAAATGAAAAATTGAGGAAAACCATTCCTAGTGAAGACTGGTTGCTATCGTTAGGAAAGTTTAAACCTGGCGTTTTACATTGGTATTTTTGGAGTTAACTTGCCCTCTGAAAATTTGCAAGTTTTGCGAAAATTGAAAAGTGTGTTTTTAGTAATAATAAAGTGACTTTAGGCCATTTCAAGCTGTCTCTCTCAAATAATAAATTCAAAATGATTTGTTGTGCAAGTGATGATAATACATCTTGATGCACTATTGAATCATACCTCTTTTGTATCCAGAATCGGAGAAATTGAAATTTAATCTGGTCAAAATTAGTGCTTTGTTTACATTTCAAAAAAAAAAAAAAAAAAGTATTTTTTAGTTTTCCAAGATGCCGTTCGCGCAAAAGTACATCAAAACATGCGCACGCTTCATTACGGAAGCAAAAATTCACCGTTGCGAAGATCCATTTTAGACCTGTGTGTTTTTGTT
The DNA here is from genome assembly GCA_023653785.1 of Ophioderma brevispina. Classification (NCBI taxonomy): domain Eukaryota; kingdom Metazoa; phylum Echinodermata; class Ophiuroidea; order Amphilepidida; family Ophiodermatidae; genus Ophioderma; species Ophioderma brevispina. The sequence goes on along the minus strand of JAMKCH010013966.1, from coordinate 42,156 downwards.
ACTTTAAATGGTCAATAGCTGTTTTAAATCAGCCAAAAAAATATAGTAAGGATTAAGTGGATAACCTTTGTTGGTAATGACAGAACACAGTTTGATACATATAAACTGGTGCGCAAAAATCAGAAATTCGTTTAAAAACAAAAAGCACCAGGGTTGACATTGCCCTTAAAACAATTAAGAAAACAGTGCATCACATGCAGCTAAGGAGCAGGGACTCAAAATCACACAAGTCCATTCCTATGTCATGCTCATGACAAAAAATCCAAAATGATATAATTCCGTACTTAGAAGCTAAAGTGTTAGTCATTTTTTATTTGTTTTTTTTTTGTTTTTTTGTTCTGTGTGGTGATTTTAATTATTTTTAAATGCTCTTCTTTATACATCTATATTATATTTTCAAAGAAAGTAGGTCATGTTGATTTGTGTGATATTTAAACGCCACAAGGACATTTTTGTGCTGAGTAGGGAACATTCATAGTGAGGTGACCCATACTAAAATGAACTCTCAAGTTTTCCTCTTCTTCAATCATACATCAAGGGAAAAGTACTAGATTTCTGACTTGCTTTTGCCAACTCATAATAAATTTTTCATGTCTAACCCAATTATGGCTTGTATACCACAAATACCCACAGTGTGTATTGGAACCTGTGGGAGTTAATGTTATGGTCATTGTAGTATATATTGGAGAGTATCAAAATGGAATAGGGGTATATTTGCGTATATAACAAAATGCATTTCCTGCCGTTGCCAATGTTGGGCCAAATCACCTATTATAGGTACAATGATCTAATTTGTTTAAGATATACATCCTGCTTACATATTCAGTTCATATGCATATGCCCAATATTGTAACATTATATTTGAAGTTTTTGAAGATTAACTCCTGCTTAGAGATAATAGGGCAACATGACCTCCTTTACAAACGCTCAAGTTTGACAAACATCCAGAGAGCATATGTCATCATCTTCATCATCGTTATCATCCAGACTGCCAATGATTTCTTCAACTGTTTGTGGATACAATACACAAATTGGCCTTGGCTTCGCCAACATTTATCAAACACGAATACCCAGGTTAATTTCCTGAGTGACACGATTCGTATGACTACACAAGCAAGATTCCAATGGATCTTGCAATGAAATTCAGGTAGTTCAAACTTAGTGTAAAAAGAAAGGGGCATAGATGAATTAGTGCGATCAAAGTAAGCAGGCTTCTAGATTGGTAAAGGACGTTTAATCAAGAATTATGTACATGCAATATGCTCTCTATCCTTGGCATATCAAAATAGGTAAGTCCTGTTGATTCATCTACAAGGTGGAATCTAATAATGAATTTCAATCAGGGCCAAATCTAAGATGGTCAACCAAAGTTTTTTTCAAGTGGTCTTTCAAATATTCCAAAATGGTGGAAAACTTATTAAAAAATGGAATCTTCTGAGTGCCCGACGGATGAATGTTAAATGGTACAATTATTATGGTGAAGATGATTTGAATTTTGTGGGCCATCCTGCCAGCTATAGCTGGCAGCCCACTTTGCAATCCGTTGGGCGTGTGTTTGTGTGGATTGTATGTGTGTGTGTGCGTATGGGTGTGGTAGTGTGGTGTATGTGTGGGTCACAAATGGTTAGTTTCTTTTATATAGGCCTCAATTGAAAAGTTGAAGTCAATTGCCAACCCCAAACTTCTGTCATAGGTGCACATTGGATCCCTCATACTTGATGAGGTCAACAAGGTCATGTTGAAATTTCAAAGGTCATGTGAGGCCAGGTCAAGTTGAAAAATGGGCTTTAAAAATGGAAAGACTAAAATGAAAAACTTGAAGTTCAATTGAATCAAAATTGTGTAATAGGTGCACCGTGGGATCCCTCTTATGTTAATGAGGTCAAAAGGTAATTGTCGGTCAACGTCATGGGGCAGCCGGCTTTTATTCTTTGAATATGTGAGCGCGAGAAAGCCGACAACCGCAAAATTCTAGTTTTACGTTTGTATTTAGTGGTTGATTGATTAGTCATCCATAAACCTTTCACAAAATTCTAAAAATGTGTTAAATGAAGGAAACCTTCAAAACAGTGTGTCAAATCCTTCCATCTTTGTTTGTTACGGAATGTGATTTCAAATTGGTAGTATAATTATCACATTATAAGTTAATATTATTCATCAGTTTTTAGTGGATGATAAACCCTTCCAACAACAATTGGACAAATTCAGTTTTACAGAGGTTACCATATTCATGATTGCCATTTTTGCACAGGACAGACAAAAATGGCCAAAGGACAGATTTCCATGTCAATGAGTCACAAAAAACTCAAAAATGGTTTGACGCTAGAGTTAGTTAGTTATACAAAGTTGGAAATCCGGTTTTGTCCCGTTAACGAGGGGTGGCCGGATACACCTCAATCAGCAATACTGCTGTATGTGAGGAGTATTGGAGCAAAAAGATAATTGACCGATGCCCCTCCTGACGTCAAATCTCACAGTTTTCGGCGCGGTGGCCTAGCCTTTGGGCAACCACGCCCACCATGGAAGGCACATGTAAGGGTCAAAGGTCAGGCAACCAAACTTCAGAAATTTTTATATTGTGTTATGTAAAAATGATGCAAAGAAAGGTATTACAATTGGTATGATGGAAAAAAATTATAAATAGTGCCAGATATAAAAAAAATTGGGAAAAAATGTCCTTTGAGTTCTGTCTATTGGAAAAAAAAATAGTTGAAAAAAAAAAGGGATTGTTTAACAAATAAGATAAAAATATTGCTGTGGTAATTTTTAAATTATTTACATGCATAATCATCTGTTAACAAAAATATTGAGGTGTTAACTCAACATTAGAATCCCAGCACGTCAGCATGTAAATTGTTCTCCCTCACAATTCCGTCTGTCGCACTTGCATCTATTCACTTTTGATGATATTTAAAGTTATCGAAATAATTTCTCCAAAATATTTTTTCTCTTTTACAGGTAAGAGACAGATTAAACTAAACAGTTTTGGAAACCCATTACGGTAAATTCTGTCTGTTTGCAATCATAAATGGTGTTTCCATAGCAACATACTTGAACTTGACTATGTGATGTGGTTTTCTAGTAAATGTAGACAATTTACTTATCAATTATGTAATATTTGGACCTAGGTTTGAGTAGGGGATTTAAAATACAAACAAAAAATGATAACGTTAATAAATGTGCATTTACTTTTTGTGAGGAAAGAGAAAAATGGGACAAAAATCAAATTGCCCGTTGCACTGTGATTTTGATGCCTCTAACGCATGAGCTCCACAGGAGCTTTTTAAAGTTAAATTCAGAATTCACTCCCTCAATCCCACGAATGAAATACTCCTGAATTGAACAGGGATACTAAATAAATCAGGGACAGGACATATCGATCCAGGCAGGGGTGCCATGACGGGCTTAAGGCAATACAGTTCAAGTAATTCAGCTACATGGCAATGTTGTTGAGACATTGTATACCACGAACCGGACCAACGACATCAGCCCCAGTCATACGCCATACTGGACTGTAATAAATTAGAAGTCTATTGTGAGCTTATCGAAAGGGTTGGTGTATTACTATGATATCAAAATCGTAAGGGCACTTTTACATCACCCGCCTGCTTCAATTCACTCTTTTGTAAAAAATAGGATGTTTGTGACTCCCTCCATAATTTTCTGTTCTTTTTTGCCATTCAATTCATGTTTCACTCTTCAGATTTTAACTTTCACTCTTGAGAATTTGCCTCCATTAGTGAAATAGCCCTTGACTCTTAGAAAATGTGGAGTGAAATTGCCTGAAATTTTCAGATTATACAATCAAAAACCTCAGTTTTGGACTTCTGTTTTATATTATCAGGTAGTCTTTAAACTTGCCTTAGTCTCTTGTAAATTTTAACAACATGTACTAGTTTTTAAACATCATGTTCACAAAGAGGATTAACACTGCCCTAATAGAGGTATAACCGAGATGCGGTATGCAATTGTTGTTGTAGATTAACCAGGGATCTTGCCACAAAGCAAAAATGCTACCCAACGCATTTTGCAAAAAACTGTGTTTGGTAGTTTTTGGGGAAACCACTTTGCACTAAAATCATGCTCATTGCCTAAGCAACCATTTGAGCAATAGTATTTTTGATATCCAATTTATTGATTATTCAATTAATCACTTTAAGTAGGAGTGGGCTATACATGGGTCATTTTTATTTTCATTAGGGCTGGGTTTTTGTATTCTATTATACTGATCTTCAGCGTGAAATGACAAAATTTTTTGCTTCGGGTCCAAGAAAACGTGTGCAGCGCCCTCTTGTTTCATGTCCCTTAATTTTGTGGTGGGAGAGGATTTGAGAAGAAAATCCATTATCACTTTGTCACAGGTTATTGTAATTCTTTGATGTCTTATTAATGTAGGATGATCAAGATAGCTGATTTGAAACTGCATGACAATTGGACATTGCGTTTTCTTAAAAATTACATTTGTAGGTCAAAATTAGTGTGAGGGCGCTTTTAACAATTTTTCGCCAAAACGCTTTGTCTTTGATTTTTTTGGTGTTTGCGCTACAAAGATGATCCAAAACTTGACCTGCTCAAAATGAAATGGGACCATTCTATCTCATTTAGTTTGCCTGTATATCATTTGACTGTTCCTCAACTGCTCCTATTCCCAACGTACAGGGGTTCAATGCACTTGGTAGAATTGAATGGGAGCATTCAAATGAGAGTTGAAATGAGCACTGCAGAACAAAACATGTATAAAGTACTCAATTTCTTGAGTGGTCATATTTGGAATTACCTTCATGGCTGTAAACTCAAAAACAGCAAAGGATAAAGAACATAAGCGAAAAAATAGCTAGGAAAGTGCCTCACCTTAAATTTTGACCTAAAACATGCAATTTTAAGAAAAACGCAATGTCCAAATTTCAGCAACTTTCAACATTCAGATATCTTGAGCGCAGTACATAAAAATATAACATCCAAAAGCATTACAAAATACGTGAAAGAGTAATTAGAGGGATTTTCTTCTCAAATCCTCTCCCACCACAAAATTAAAAGGACAGGGACACAAGGAAGGGCGAAGCACACTGTTTTCTTGGACCAGAGGTAAAAATTGTTATCATCATGTTGAGAGATAGGTTATAGAATACAAAAAAACCAGCTAATGAAATAACCAAAAAAAGTAATTTTGCTCCTCAGTATAGCCCACTCCTACTTAGGTATGTTTGAGGTGGGTATATGAAACATTTTTGGAAGCGGGAATATTTCAGATTAGTGAAAGAGAGTATATTTCAATGGCATCTGTGTCTAGCCAATGTCACATGATCTAACTCAGTAATTCTTCATGCTTCTGTTCCAGAGGCTGGAGTTAATATGGGAAGCAATGGAATTATAGCTGTATGGAGGTCACATAAAGTGTGGGTTCTGATTTCCAGGGATCGAGTACCTGTTTAACCGGAAGTGTTAAAGGATTTGATAATGGGGTTGTTGTACAATCAGCGGTTCTATTGGCCTTCTTGAAAACTACAATGTGGAGCCATAAAAACAATGGTCTGTACTTTCTCATAATTGGTACTTGTCACTTGTAAAGACCACCACCACAAGCACCCACTACCTACAGCTGCAAAGAAACCATTTGAAATGCTTGTGACTAACAAAAAAATATGTACATAGGGCGCCACAACACTAAATCACTCCACGTTTGGGGGAATGTAGGTAGTTCGGTTAAAAATAAGAAAACAGTTGTGAGATATTTGTCGCAGTCCTTTGGGACCGGTTGCCAGGTTGCGGGTGGTATATTTATAATAAAAGTGAAAGCGTTATAGCTTGATGATCGCTGAGATTTATCACAAAAATTTTGCAAATTCGGCTGGTAGAAGTAGGCTCGACTTCCGGCCATGGTCTTAAGCGGCTATTGAGGGGCGTGCACGTCGGTCGAAATAGTGGTGGCCGCTGTTCATATGCCTTTTTCTTAAAATCTATAAAAAAAACCAAAAGAATAAAAAAAATGCTAATTCTTTGAAAGTTTCAATTGTGTTCTATAGGGAAATGGTTTTTAAAACATTCAAAAATTTGTCACGCGGGGTTGAAATAACGAGGGCGCGATGTGGTAGTTTTACGTGTATTTCAATGGAGCGTTATTTAGTGTTTGGCGCCCCATATAATGGAAATGCTGTTTTAAAATCACGTTAATTTGGAAGTAGGTTATATTTGAGGAGATTTAGCAATGTCATAAAGAAAAACATTTGGGGCAACATTCAACATTTAGGCATAAAACATTTGAATGACAGGCTATAAATCCAGAAATCTTAAAACGAATTGTGACCATTTGTAAATGCGGTTGTCAGTTTGAAATTAGTGGTAAATTCCGTCAAAAAGGTCTTCTCCATATTTAGGCTAACATAAGCTTTAAACTAAATTGACAGGATTGATTTGTGATATTTCCTATCTCAGTGTAGTAAACACTTGGGGGCTACCCCTTAAGTTGGCCTGGGTCACTGAATGTTAGAAAGTTCACTACAATAATTTTTTTTTCCTGAAGACTTCACACCTCCAAATTTGGAACATACTCTCATCGAATTATCTTAATACAAAAAATAGGAAGACTGAAATAATCAAGCACTTTGTTTTTTCACACCAAATAGAAATGAATGAAGTGCTCTGTCAAAATCTTGTCCTCTCCGGAAAAATGGAACATTTGATCAATAGAAAGAAGTTGTGATTGTTCACGAAGACGTTGTGACGCCCCTCCAAATTTGGAATTAGACTATGGACTTGCACAATGCAAAAACATCAATACTGAAATGAATCATGCAACTTTATTTTTCACACCATATGAGACAGCCGAGGTACCATGATTGTAAAACAACCCATTTCATATTGAAAGGGCAAATTTCCATGTATCTCTTGAATTCAGCCGCCAATTTTAAAGGCCGCGACCATGAGATGTCCTGAGGGAGGGCGACCCTCAATTTCCAAAAATCATTGTTTTTGCATGTACATAATGCTGCTCCACATATACTAATCAATTGGGTGTAAAATTGCTAAGCTTAAACAGAATTCTTCATATAGGAAATCACAACTTGTTTAAAATTCCGGATTCGGAATTTTTTGTTATACACAGTATCCTATGGCACGTTATACTACCACTTAAATGTTTACTGTATCAATCGAAAAATCCCCGGACAGTCATCTAAAAAATTCTCGGACTGTGCATTTTAGGTTTACTATCTTAGTTATAGTGGACTAGTTTTTCATTATTACAACAAAAAAATTATCTATTTGAAATATTCTGAGTCGACTTTAAGTCAATCCAGCGAAAAGAAAGAAAAAAAGACCGTTTTATCTGGTTTAACCGAGTGTATGAAGGTAATGCGGTTTACTTTATTACTTGTTGACCAAACCAAGGAATTTTAGACATACTTGTTTGTGGATTATATTTGAATTATTTGGGCAATGTCCTTGATTACCCAAGAAAGCTCTACAGGAGAACTTATGTCCATTTATGTACATGAGACTGTAACAGTGATGGAGTAATGGGAGTGTCCTCAAACCCTGGTGCTTGTGTTTACAAAATAAAGGTGTTGATATGACCCAATCACTAGCAATTTAGAGACAAAATGCGCATTTTGAATTTGGAAAAAAAATACTGATAAGGGCTTTATTAACTGTAGCACATTGTGTCATCCAACTTTAGTTTGTAGATACTAAATAAAAAGATAGAGGCCTTTTATCTTGCGTTTCATCCCGAAGCAATGGGGAGAGCGGATTGGATCAACCTCTTCACCTCTGTTTAGACTTTTTGCATCAACATGGGCGATTGTAGTAAACAGCATAATCCCAGACTTAAGTACTGCACTGTGGATGTGACAATTAGCAACATCAGGCATGTTGATGAGGAAAAGGTCCACATCTCTCAATTTTATCCAAAAAGAGGCACGGAACGTTAATTGGAAGTGCAGGGTACCTCTTGATTTTTTAGCTTGATTTTACAAAAGTAACCTTGGGGACTTCTCATTGACAAGGAGTATCATCTGTGTCCAAGAATAAAAACAAAGCAATCCTAAATATGTATTTTGAAGCTTGAATTTTTCAACCCTAACATGCATCAGTAAAGCAATTAGCAACCCTATAAATAACAAGTACTCGCTGGAATTGCGCCAAGAAAACAAGTATCATTAGTGCAGTTGAGCGCTCCTAAACCAGAATATTTGTCTTATCCATATCATGCAAGTAACTTGATGCATTTTTCCCCCTTTAAAGTCAAAAACCCAGGAACCTTATTCTTTCAACATGTATAGTAGATTTACCTATTTTGCACACCACAGAATATATGCCTACAGGCCAGGTCGTAGAGGCGTTGTACATCATAAAGACGTCTGGAAATAACTTTATTTGTTATGCCAAAATGAATATGGGACCTAAATGCGTAAGTCCTCATTTAGGAAATATACCCTTTATTGATTTTTGGCGTTGTAGACCCTTCACTTTTTGTATGTAACAATGAATAATCATGATGTAAACACTCTTTTTTACCTGAATTCTTGGAACACAGATGATTACAACACCCCCCCCCCCCCGGAACACCATCCTGTTCTCTGCAGTGAATGTGAAACATTTGTTGCGGACAAATTAATGCAGATTGTGGTCCATAAAACAACCTAAATTCAAAATTCAGAAGACCAACATATTTGAAAGCTTACTTGGGTGGTGTAGATCAAATTTCTTTATGAATAGAATTAGTCTTCTAGAACTTACAACATGTGTATGGCCGATTTTAAGGGAGTAGCCAGAAAGCTACCCATTTTGAGTAGGACACCAGTAGACAGCTTTTTTTTAAAATTCAGATGTTTGTAATGATTTTCTTTTAAAATGATAAAAACATTTTAAACCATAAACGATGGGGTATCGAGACTTGTCTACTATCAAGATTTGTGAAACAGTAGTAACTGCAGGGTAGATATGAAAGTAAGTAGCGCGTCTCGACTCCTGGACCTAGTCCATACCATATCAATATGATCCACCCCCTTTGGCAACTGAAGAGTAGCCATTAGGATTGGTACTATAGAATGTGTGAGACATGTCAAGTATACTAATTATTGTGTAATTGGAAGACCTGTCCTTTTGCTCCTGCATCGATCTCAAATAGTGCAGCATGTACTGTGCAGTACCTGCTTGGCGGCTAAGACAAGAGTGAATGGCTAGCTGCCATATAGACTAACAACCCCATTAAGAATTTGGCTGTGTAATAGAAGATGTATGACAAAGTAGGAGAAAAAAGTTAGCACAATGAAATATATTTTATATACTGCCATATCACTTTCATATTGTGTTGGGCCCCTCTCTCATGAAAAATGCCATGTGAAAACTACAGTCTATATGTGTGCTGAAGAATGAGGCACTATGAGCAATTGAGAGGGAAGCTAGAAGTAGTTAAAACTAAATGCAATGAAAAGACAATGGGAGATCTATTTGGAAGTTAATGAATTTCAGTTCAGTCGTTGATCTATTTGCAAAACTGTTGAAGATGGAATTTCAATCCTGGCAATCCAAAGGACTGACAGGCAGAAGCAGAGAGACGCGCCGTCAATCTTAGTCAATAGGCTGATGAAATCTGTCATTTTGTGATATTGTGTGTAAAACGACTAAGTTGTTCATGAGGTATCATGCTCCTGAAAATTGCAATAAAAAGGAGCTAAAACATGAAAATTGTAAAGAGGTGGGGGTTGAGTTCTAAGTCGCAAACCCATAAAAAACTATAAAATTCATATACTTCAGATTCTCCATGAAATTCTGTATTGGAAAAACATTGGTGTCAAAATTGTATATGAAAAAAACTAAACCAAAACATCCATTACATTTCCCCATGTACTACTGGCCTACTGACATGTTAGGTGTGAAGAATATGCCCATACAGTTACAGCGTTCAATAGCCTTATCACGCCGGATTGAGAGCAAATTTTAAAAGCACAAGCCCTGCAGGTGCTCACACATACTGTCGAGCAGTGCTTTGTTTGTTGCCAGGCGTTGACGTCACATGTCACCTCATCTATATGTTTTTACACAAAATGTCATATATAAGGGTTTTTGGTAATGCTGAACTCAAATATAGATGTTACTAGACTTCCAAAATAATCAGAAAGGGGTAAACAACAATGAAGTGTTTGGTGCCCTCTATGGGCCAGTGCTGTCTACTAGGCAGCCGGTAGGGGAGTACCTGTGAAGGTACTCCTGAGGAGTAGCTGCAGAGGTACTCCATCACTGGTGGCCTACGTGTGTGTCTGTCAGTCACCTAGCAGGTAAATGCTAAGTACACTATAGGGTGGGTACTGCTAAGTTAATAAACTGTTCACAGCTGTTTGACCCCATGCAAATTGTCTCTTTTATTTAAAGAGCAATAGTAAGCAGTGGCGACACAATTTTGACAACTGGTATAGTGAGGGACATGCAAGAGCTATTACCTCTGCAAAATCAGAAAAATCCATTGCGGGAATCTCGCCATATAGGCCTACAGAGGTCATGATTTGTATAACACCCTCTATATGCCCATTCTCAATAGAGAGATGTGTTAAACTAGATTTTAAGGAAAATTCTTAAACACTTGAGATTGTTTACGCAATTTCATTGGTTCCTAGCCGTGTGATATTCGACGATATCACACGGTACAGCGCGTACGCGTCGGCGCGATACACATACGCACTGCTCGGGCCAATCGAATGCGCAGAGTAGCAACGGACTGATCGATTTAAAATGCTCGGGTAGTTCGTTGGATAAAATCTACCATAATTTTAGAAATATATGTAACTAACAGCTTCACAGTGTTAAAGAATGAGAATAAAGGTATTGTTTTTAGCCTCTGCCGTTTGTCTATTGTGTCATATCACACGCGCTACAACACTATTTTAGCGTAAAACAACTCGGCTGTGCCTCGTTCTACTCAAAATAATGCTGTCGCCCGTGTGATATGACATGATAGACACACAGCAGAGGCTAAAAACAATACCTTTATTCTATAAATCATATTTGCTTGCAATGAATGAAATATCGTAAAATTTACACAGGAGGAAGTCAGCAGTAAAAATAATCCAAAATAGGTGTCAAAAGTGTGTCGCCATTTTGTTTTATTCTGGTTTTGTCACAATAAATGCGACCTTCAAACAGCTGTACCCAGTGCCTTGTGTACTTCTCAAGTACTTAGTTGTAGGTACTGCATCCGTGAATAATGCATGAAGGGGGTATCCTTGGAGTAGAGTTTAAAGCACACATGGAGTAGCCTAAGCTCTGGTTACAACATGAGTAGGAATCTGGCTGTGTAGTTAGGACTAGCCACAGTACTGCATATACATCTGGACTCTTAGCATGGTTTGGTATGTCAATGAATCAGTTCCTGTAGGATTTTTGTGCTAAAAATTTCAGACTGCTGCCCCTTCTTCAAAGGGGGAAAATGTTACTAAATTTGAACCCCATCATTTTCTGCCAGCGGTCTAGGCCCTATTGAAACCCAAATAACAATAAAATCAATTTTAGCAGGAAAATCCTACGGGAATACACACCAAACCACATTATCTTGATGCAAATTTAAATACATCTCTAATATTGAGTGAAATTTTGGAGGAAGTATCAAATTTGAGGCAAATCTGGAGTTATTTTTGATAATTAAAAAAAAAATAAAACAAAGTCTATTAAACTAATTAGTTATGCAATTACTGACACATTTTTTTATTTCTTTGACAGATATACCAATGTGAATGTAGGATTCCCTGGGTCAGTGCACGATGCACGGATATTCAGACGATCAGCTGTATTTAATGAAGGTGTTCAAGGGACTCTTTTTGAAAAGGTATGGAAATGAAATGTCTTACAAAAATCAATTACCTATATGAATAAACAATATACAATAGAATAGAAAATAAAATGTACATCATTTTAAAATTTCCAGTATCTTAAACAATCATACAGTACAGCAAGCATCTGTGCACACTAGGAACATCAACAACTTAAAGGTTTTAAAATATATTTTTTGGTATTTATCAAAAATAGTCAATTAGAACAAAGGGCAGTCACCTAAAAAGCTTGAGATGAACCCAATTTTTTGTTTCCATGCGGTAAATATTTATGTGTAGTATAACTATGCCAGAGGATACTCTGTATAACACAAATTCCAGATCCAGAAATTTATAACAAAGTAGTTATTTTCAAACAATGCCCGTTTTCCATATGAAGGACTTGGATTTGAACTTAGCTATTTCACAATGTGATTAGTATATGGACAAGCATTATGTATGTGCAAAAAACACAATTTGTTTGAAATCTGAGTCAGCCTTTAAAAAAGCATGTACACTGCAGATATCAATTAGTGTGATAGGTCAAAGTCTATGCCAACATCAATGGATTATCAATGCTGGCAAAGAAAAGCACCATGAGATTAATCTGTTATGGCATGTTCTACGATAGAGGGGCCCAAATCTTCCTGATTTTACATAAATTGTGTAATTTCAAGTATCAAATGTAATTTCGAGGCATTTTATCAGTTTAAATTGGAAAGTTTTGAGGCAAGACATGCCCCAAAAAGAAAAGTGGAAAATTTGGGCAAATAAAAGTAATTTTTAACCTAAGATCAAGCCATTTTTCATACATCCTGTTTTCAGACATTTTTTGCAAACCAGGATGCTGTTTGTCTGGGAAAATTGTGTCCATCAAAAAGTGTAATATTCATCACTCAAAAAGTCTTTTATCTTGAAAACTACTTGTTGCCTTTGTGAATTTCATGAATAAGTAAAAACATTAGACAAAGTGGCCAAACAGAAAAGTACTGAAAATGTACTTTCTAGATAAGGCCAAACTATTGGACCACTCTCTCATGAAACTTGCCATATGTACCTATATTAAGTTCAATAAATATTGAATCTTTCTCTATGGTCGCATTTCATAAATTGATCCTAAAAACTATTATATGGTAGAAAACAACAAAAATAGTGCCTTCTTTCATTCAACGAGTATAACATTTAAAGGTGCAATGAGAGATTTCACATATCAGGTGTCCCAAAAAATCAAAAGTGATGATTTTTGTCCTGATGCAAAGCTTAACATAAAAAATATTCCGATCTGAAAGGATTAAGCTGAGAAATGTTTCTTCGGTACAAAAATTGTAAAATTTCTAATTTCGTATAGGAGCAAATAGGAAATTCAGCCTATGTTTTATATTGAATTGTAAGTAAATCAAAATCACCCTTTTTTCTCTTTTTTAAAGACATTTCTGTAGCTAAATACAAGGCAAGAAATCTATTGAGTGCCTAATCTATATGAAATTACTATTATGACACAATATCTGGGTGCCTAAAAATCTCTCGTTGCATTTTTAATCAATACATTCTAGACCATTAAAAGTACACATTTTTGGAAAGCTTATATTACAATGATGCCAAAGTAGCTAAGTACAACTTTAGTATACAGGGTGGGTCAGAAATATACAGGGTGAAACAACAAAAAAGTTAACATTTTTCTTGTCATGGTTAACTGTGTGGTTTCCTTTTCTGAATGATATGTAGATCAAAATAAATATGGATTCAGAAAGGTATTGCTTAGGCCCTTCGGGAATCACACCACTAAATAACTCCCCATAGACAAAATTACCGCTCATCAAATGTCAATTTCTCGGCTATAAAGCGACTGGTTATTTCAAAACTGGATTTTTTGGGAAGATTAGGACCATACCAAAGTGAAAAAGTCATGATGAAGGCTGATTTTGGAGCTACAGAGCATCGAAAGATTTGCATGTTTTCAAAACGTCCAAGCCTAGCTGAATGTTACTAGAGATTAAAATTGCACAGTTTCCCCAAACCCTCAGAAATTATACAAAAATGGCACAGACAAAATCTTATACCCACCCAAGTGGTTTGTTACTAGTCCACACACTATGATTAATTTCAAATTTCATTTAAAGACACAATTTAACAACATTTTGTGACTCTTCATTTAGGCAAGGGCCATATTTGGACGCCAACACTGTCTTGGCACTAACGTCGTCTGCTACACCTAGCTTATTTAGTGGTGCGATTCCTGAAGAGACTGGAAAATTTTTGAAGACACATATTTTCATAATATTGAATGTTATTCTATCAGTACGAGCCATTGTAGCCAAAATATAGAGACCAGAAATGAGTAAAAACTACTCTGCCGCATATTCTTATTTTTGCTATCTACTGAAGATAGCACATTTTGTGAAAAAGATCTTTTTCAGAAGGATGGCAGAGGAAGCACTACAAAAGACCCAATTTGGCTTTTACAACTCTGAAGTCAGAGTACTTAATTCACATGATATGACTATGAGCCCCATCTATCAAAATTTTTTTTTATCATTTAAAAGCACCAATTCACATGAAATGGGTGCTTTTAAAAAGATATCCACCCAATTCACGTGCATTGGGCAGATTCCAACAGAAGAGAGAGACCTGAAAAGCACCCAATTCAGTTAAATTGGGTGTATTTCACCCAAAGTGGCCTAAAAAGCACCCAATTTTGCATTTTTTGTAATTTTTGATGAATATTAACACATGTCTGTACAACTTTTCTTCTGTGATTAACTCACGGAAATAGAATTATAATCAATCAATCACATCACATCATGGATTGAAGTGTGTGCTGTCATAAGGTTACAGGCAACAGTGCACATGTTTGAAACTGCCTTGAAATGTTGATCGGTCATGTCGGGAGGTCTGTTTTAATTAGAATCTTGCTCATCATTGATTTTTATATAATACATGACTAAAGAATGAATCCATTTAATTTGTGGCTCATGCATTTCCCATTTTCTTTGCACTTGGATCATTCCACATTTACACCACGATCCTCGTGAGACAAATTGCTCGGGATTCATGCACAATCCCATTAGTAATGGAATCAAGTTGCTTTCAAAACAGATATAACCCATATTCTTGTGTACTTTTGATTATACAGGGTGATCAGAAATAAAATTACCCTGTAAGAGCATACTTGGACAATTTTAAACGTAACTTTGATATTATCCACTCAAATGAAATGGGACTTGTTGCATTAAAGAAACAAAATTAGCTACAAAATGACACCAATTATTTTGTCATACATTCAGTAGTTCCTGAAATATTTTACTTTGAACATAAGATTTGTGCGACAAGTGCAATATCTCCACCATATTTGGCAGACCAATTTATGAAATGTGACCCTATCTTGTATTTTCTGTCAATAGCAAAAAATACTAATTTCTTATTTTTTGATTACTGCAGGTTCCATTTCAAGTTAATGGTACAGTCATCAACCCCTACCTTGTAGGAGACCAGGCCTACCCCTTACAACCCTTCTTAATGAAGATATATCCAGACAGTAACCCACCTGTTGAAGGTAGTGCAGAATTCAATGAAGCCTTAAAGCTAGCAAGGATTCTGATTGAACAGTCCTTTGCTGATTTGAAAAATAAATGGTCAATCTTGGGTAAAAAGGTCACACTAAACACATCCATAGTTCCTCAAGTTGTCACTGCCTGCTGTGTCTTACATAACGTGGTCAAAGAATCACAAATCTTTTCAATGCCTAAGTGGATTGATGTACTGAGTAAGCGATTGCAGGAAAAAGCAGAAGAGGACACACCACATGATTTTGGTGAAGAAGATAGATCTGCCACTGGCATACGAAATGCTCTGGCATACTACATGAGAAGTGAAAATGAAATGTAGATGACTGTTACTGTTTTATGATATTGCTCCGGCTATCTTTGAAGCCACTATCAGTGATTTCTTTACAATGCAAACAAATCGCGCCCGTATTTTTTTATCAGAATCCATTTTTGGCACTGTTGTATTGGAAATTGTTATAGTAAAGACCCCTTAAGTGGCTAAGTGTAGCACGCTGTATTTGTCAAGAAATTATGATTTTTATGCTTTGTTTACTGATAAAAGTTGGGATCAGACTTTTTTAAGGTCTAAAAACAGTTGTAGATGGCATCTTCGAGACTGCTTTAAAATGCTTTAATGTCCATTTTTCACAAAGAAAAGTAATATAAGGTGTTGATATGACCTAACACTAGCAATTTAGAGACAAAATGCGCATTTTGAATTTGGAAAAAAATTACTGATAATGGCTTTATTAACTGGTAGCACATTGTGTCATCCAACTTTAGTTTGTAGATCCAATAAAAGATAGAGGCCTTTTATCTTGCTGTTTCATCCCGAAGCAATGGGAGAGCGGATCTGGATCAACCTCTTCACCTCTGCAGACTTTTTGCATCAACATGGGCGATGTTAACAGCTAATCCCATACTTAAGTATCTGCTAACTGTGGATGTGACAATTCGCAACATCAGGCATGTTTGATGAGAAAGAGGTCCACATCCTCTCAATTTTATCCAAAAAGATGCACTGAAAGTTTAATTGGAAGTGCATGGTACCTCTTGATTTTTTCATCTTTGATTTTACAAACGTAACCTTGGGCACTTCTCATTGACAAGGAGTATCATCTGTGTCCAAGCATTCACAAAAAGCATCCTTAAATATGTATTTTTTGAAGCTTGAATTTTCACCCCTAAACATGCATCAGTAACGCAATTAGCAACCCTAAATAAACAAGTACTCGCTGGAATTTGCGCCCCGAAACAAGTATCAGTAGTGCAGTTAGCGATCCTAAACAGATATTTGTCTTTCTCCATACTCATGCAAGTAATTGATGCATTTTTACCCCTTTATAAGTAAAAACCCAGAACCATATTCTTTCAACATTATAGTAGATTTACCCTATTTTTGCACACCACAGAATATATGCCTACAGGCATGTCTGAGCTGGGTGTAAATCATAAAGACTTCTGGAACCAACTTTTTAATTTGTTTATGCCAAAATGAATATGGACCCTAAATGCATAAGTCCTCATTTAGGAAATATACCCTTTCTTGATTTTTGGCGATTTTAGACCCTTTCACTTTTTGTATGTAACATGCCTAATCCTGATAAAACACTCTTTTTACCTGAATTCTTGGACACAGATGATACCCCCCCCCCCCCCCCCCCGGGAAACACAATCCTTTCTATGCAGTGAATTTTAAACATTTGATGGACAAATTCATGCAGATTGTGTCCATCAAACAACCTAACATTCAAAATTCAGAAGACAACATATTTTGAAAGCTACTTGGGTGGTTGAGATCAAATTTCTTTTCTGAATAGAATTAGTCTAGAACCTTACACATGTGTATGGCCAGATTCTTCATGCTAGTAGCCAGACAGCTACCATTGAGTAGACACCGAGTAGACAGATTAAAATTCAGATTTTGTAATGATTTTCTTTTAAAATGATAAAAAATTTTAAACATAAAACGAGTGTATGGCGCTTGTCTACTATCAAGATTTGTGACACAGTAACTGCAGG
Organism: Ophioderma brevispina; assembly: GCA_023653785.1. Classification (NCBI taxonomy): domain Eukaryota; kingdom Metazoa; phylum Echinodermata; class Ophiuroidea; order Amphilepidida; family Ophiodermatidae; genus Ophioderma; species Ophioderma brevispina. Next base: position 24,788 of record JAMKCH010013966.1, on the reverse strand, counting down.
GTAGATATGAAGTAGCTGCGTCTCTACTCCTGGACTAGTCCATACCATATCCATATTATCCACCCCATTTGGCAACTGCAGAGTAGCCATTAGGATTGGTACTATAGAAGAGACATGTCACTGTATACCTAATTCTTGTGTAATTGGAAGACCTGTCCTTTTGCTCCTGCATCGATCTCAAATAGTTCAGCATGTACTGTGCAGTACCTGCTGCGGTAGACAAGAGTGAATTGTAGCTGCCATATAGACTACCACCCCATTAAGAATTTGGCTGTGTAGTAGAAATGTATGACAAAGTAGGATAAAAAAGTAGCAATGAAATATATTTTTCTATATACTGCCATATCTACTTTCATATTGTTGGGCCCCTCTCTCATGAAACATGCCATGACACTACAGTCTATAGTGATGATGAAATATGAAGCTCACATGAGCAATTGAGAGGGAACTAGAAGTAGTTAAAAATAAATGCAATGAAAAGTACAAATGGGAAGATTATTTGGAAGTTATATGAATTTCAGTTCATTCTTTATCTATTTGCAAACTTTTGAAGATTGATTCAATCCTGGTCAATCCAAAGGACCTGACAGGATAAGCAGAGAGAAGCGCCGTCAATAGTCGTAACTAGGCTGATGAATTGTCATTTTGTGATATTGTGTGTAAAAAGACTAAGTTTTCATGAGGTATTCATGCTTTCCTCTAAAATTGCCATAACAAGCTAAAACATGAAAATTGTAAAGGGGTGGTTGAGTTCTAAGTAGCAAACCCATAACTATAAATAATTCATACTACTTCAAAATCTCACTTGAGATTTAAATTCATGATATTACGCAACGGGTGTTTCATTGATGATCAGAGTTAACAGAAGAGGTCATTTGGCTATGGTTCAAAGCTCTTCTATTTTATGCACCCTTGATGGAGATATTGTTTAAAATGAACCCTTTCCCTCCAAGAACGGGAAAGGCACTTACAGGGTAGATTGATATTATCAATACACATCAGCATAATAAGTCTCTTTCCCGTTCTTGGGGGAAAGGGGTTGTATAATAAAAATTCAATTTCCCATTGAAGTCTACACTTAAAATTCCTCTAAAAAAAACATTTTCTTCAAAATATGATCATTGTGTTTTTCAAAGTTTGGATAAAAAAACTTCACATTTTAAAAGTTATATGATTTGTAAAAATTGGTACCAGAAAATGCAATGTCAAAACTGAGGGCACTTCTCTCTGCTTATCCTGCCAGGTCCTTTATCATGTTTAAGACTTTCAAATTACCAATGATTGAAGGGTTGGGGAGGATTGAAAGGTTGGGGAGGATTGAAAGGTTGGGGAGGATTGAAAGGTTGGGGAGGATTGAAAGGTGGGGGAGGAGTAGGGGCAGATTGTGAATGCATGAGCATACTCAATAGTTTAAATTCGTGTTCCCTCTCTCGTTGCTCCCTTCGCTCTTCATACTTCATCCACTCTTGGTCACTTCTTTCCAAGGCCGAGACCGTAGTATCGCTGATCTTGCGAATTGTCTCCAGCAAGTTAGTTTGGGCAACAGCTGCTGCATTCCATTTTGCCTTCTTTGGCATTGATGGCACTGTCAGTGAAAAAGAAAAGGAACATATTAATATGTGGTCATTTACAATATCTCACAGCTGTTTGACACCATGCAAATCGTCTCTTATTTTTAGAGCAATTTAAAGCAGTGAGGAAACAATTGTGACAACTGATAAGTATGAATATGCAAGAGCTATTACCTCTGCAAAAACTCAGAAAATCCATTGCGGGAATCTTGCCATATGGGTCTACAAGGGCAAAATATTTAAGTTATAGCACCTTCTATATGTCCATTTTCCATAGAGAAATGTGTTAAACTAGATTTTTAAGAAAAATTATATTTGCCCGCAATGAAATTTCGTAAAATTTACACAGAATGAAGTCAGTGGTATAAATGATCCAAATTAGTTGTCAAAAGTGTGTCGCCGTTGATATATTTATTCTGTCATAATAAATGAGACCTTCAAACAGCTGTGATCTACAAGACATGACAAGATCTATAGTAACATATGTGATTTGCTGCACTCTCGTATTCGATGATTTTCAGTAGATGTGCAGTTCTGAAACTATATTCAAGCCTCTGCTAATAATTTTGGAAGGCAGTATTAAAGAAAGCACACACCCACACATAAAGTTGAGGTTATTTGGAGACTGCCAGTGCCAGAGAAAAACACTGCTCGCTATTTTTTATTTCTGTACCCCTTTATGCTGGACTATCTGACAAATGAGGCAATAGGCTAGGAAATAGTTACAACTTATGATGGTGCTATATGCTATGCCTATCTGGCCACTAGTGGTGCATTTCTTCATATGTTTACTGGTCAACTCTGACCATTGTGTTTACATAAGTGAGATGATGATGAACTTTAAAGGAAATGCAGGGTTTATGTAGCCAGTCGCTTCTTAATTGAGAAAATGCCATTTTATAGGTTGCATTTTAATACAAAAACATATAGTAGATGAATTCATTGTTTATGTGATCTGAAATTAAAGGTTCAATGAGAGATTTCACATGACAGGTGCACAAAGCTTTCTATCAAAAATATCCCCATGTGAAAGGACTAAGCTGAAAATCATTCCTTACTAGGTACAAAAATTGTGAAATTTCTAATTTACTATAAGAGCAAATACTAAATTCAGCTTATGTTTTCACTATCAAGGCATTTCTACAGCCAAATACAAGGTAAGAAATCTATTGGGGTCGTATATATAAGAAATCACTACATATGACAAAATATATGGATGCCCCAAATCTCTTGTTGCACCTTTAATTAGGAGTGGGCTAAAGATGGGTTATTTTTGCTTTTCATTATGACTGGGTTTCTTTGCATTCTATTATACCTATCTCAATGTGAAATGAGAAAATTTTTTGCCTCGGGTCTGGGAAAAAATGTGCAGCGTCCTCTTGTGTCATGTTCCTTGTGGTAGGAGTGTAAAATTTAAAACTGAAAATGAGAAAGCATTAGTGAAAAATCTTGAAAAGGACCCTCGTGCTAAATTTTGACTTAAAATATAAATTTTTAAGAAAGCACTGTCCAATTTTCATGCAACTTTCAAAATTAGGTATCTTGAGCTTGTTTACATGTAATTAGACATCAAAAGCATTACAAAATACCTGTGAAAAGAGTAATTAGAGGGATTTTCTGCTCAAATCTACTCCACCACAAAATTAAAGGACATGACACGAGGGCGCTGCATTTTTTTCTTGGACTGGAAGCAAAAAATTTTGTCATTTTAGGTTGAGATAGGTTCAATAGAATATAAAAAAAACAGCCCTAATGAAAATAACCAAAAAGTAATTTTGCCCTCCGTACAGCCGACTACTTTGATACACTTTTCAAATTGAAGAGTTCTTTCTCAAATGAGGCATTTTGTAATAGTAGGTACTGACTGTTATGAGTGTAATATCCATCCATTGTTGATATAAAATTGGATTAAGCCCAAATTAATTGGTCGAGCTATGAGTTGCAAAATATTGGGCGAGACGCACTCGAGCCCAATATTTTAAAACTCATAGTGAAATCATCCAATTTTGTTATTATCATGTTTTGGATCCAATATTTTCCCCCACTTGGACTCCCCAAAACATGATAACTACAAAACTTGGAACCAAGTTTGTATCGAACACTAGTGCACGCAATCAGTGGAGGCATACAAGTAAGCCACCACCGCCAGGCATAAAAAGAATATGTTTGTTTGGCGTAACAGAGAAAAAATATCAGGGTCGGTTGGTCAGATTTTTTTTTTAGATCTTCTCAATGTTTTATTCTAAAATGAATACAAGATGCTACTTTTTAAAGCTTTTTCAATGACATAGCAAAGATCTTTTGTTTTACTTGTAGTAGTTGCTTTGTTGTCTTGTTTTGTTATTTTTTCGTCTTTGTGTTGGTAAAAAAAAATCTTTTTTTTTTAATTGTGGATGAAAATAATGGGTCGGTCGGCAGAATATTTTTTTTTATTTTGTGCTAATTGCATAAAAACTTTTGAGTCGGTAGGTTTTTTTAGGGTCGGTCGGGTTACGCCAAACAAACAATTTTTTTTTATGCCCTATCCTCCTCCTCATTACCTTAAATAGGTATTGCTTACCATCTGGAATTTCTGCTGAATTAGATGCACTCATCACAGGATGTCCTCCAGATGATGGATTCTTCACTGATTTGTGCTTTTTTCCTGAAAGTGAAAACCATGCATAAATAGATAGCAGTGGCGTAAATTTCTTTGTGACATTGGGGGGGATGGGGTTGATGAAAATTTATGATTGAACTGGGGATTGCTGAAGCGATCCATTACTAGCACATGTGCGCGCGAAGCGCACCAAAAATTTTGGCATTTAGAAGCTAAAATTGCTAGATGTAATTGTTATTAGAACAAAATGTGTGCGAAGCGCGCAGAAATTTGCCATTTTAAAACTATTATGGTAAAATATTAGTTTATTTTGGATCAAAAACACATGAACGGGCATCAACATTGGGGGGATGATCGTATTGACCATCCCCCCTCATCAAAATATTGGGGGGGATATATCCCCCCATCCCCCCGGGATTTACGCCTATGATAGATAGATCTTGTATAGAAACAAATCTGTAACATTGCAATGCAGGGATCCGTTAGCGAAACTCATGTATACGTAACCCTACGTGTATACTAGCTCGTGCTTATGACATAATAGACCCTTTTATACCAGTGTCACAGTACTTTGGATAAATCAGTCCACTCAAGTATGACATAGTATGCATATAGATTTATGATTGAGTTTTGCGAATGGACCCCGGGTTTTGTACTGTTTGAAATGTGTATTAAAGTTTTTCAGTTTGGTAGAAGCAGCATTTTGAAGAGTAGTAGTTAGGCATATGGGGCACCAGACCAAAAATTTCAACATATTTCACACCCCCTAGACCAAGGTCAATGACCTTTAACGCCACCTTATTTACACAAAAAAATCTTGTGCACACAAAGTTTTGTTCATGTTGGTAGAAATGTATAATTAACACTTAACTGCATAAGGGTTTTGCACTTTCATTAGTGCATAATGGGAGGTGTTCTTGGGAATGCCCCAAAGGGTGTATTGAGTCAATCCCACAATGCACCAGTTTTGGGAATTTTCACCTCAATAGGGTCATGTGATCCCATAAAAATCCTATTCTTAACACATAAAAACCCTGAATTTTACACTCATTTTAGCCCACAAAGTATTTGTACTTAAGGAATTTTTAGCATGATAATTAAATGTCCGGTGGTTCTTAAGGTTTTGAAATACAGTTTATCCCTAAGTACTGACATGTGTATAGTACAGTATAGTATAGGCACATTGCAATGCATTATGGGATTAATTCAAAACACCCTCTGGGAATGCCTTGCGAATACCACTATCCTAAAGGACTTTCAAGATGAAATTCACCACATGGTTGTAGGCTTTAGAGGTAATTGTTCCGATTTTTGTCTATCGTGTTCTCCACTTGATATGAAGGCCTGACACTTGTACATACTGACCATCAAGTACCATGGGAAACAAACTTGCGGTTTGAATGTTAGATGCGATAATACATAGTGCAACGCCCTATTCACTACTGTGCTAATATTGATGGTTAACCATTAAAACGGTACCTTTTTATCTGTATCTCGAGAAAGAAATGGATTTGAAAGCCGAAATTTCAGGACGACAATGAGAAAAATACAGCCTTTCATCTGTTATAAAAGTTGATACTACTTCCGGGTAAATCGGGGGTGGGGGTCACAAAGACAATCAGAACAAGCACCTTTCCACAATAAAGAAATAAAAACTTACAAATTTATTCAGCAGGAAAATTAAGGGCAAAACATTGAGTTTAATGACACAAAAAGACGCCAATTAGTTTTTGTATTTTCTGATGTGTTGATTGACATAGACCCGCATTCACCCATATTGTGCTAAAAAAAGGGCCATTTTCTATAGAGAATGACTATATGACTAATATAGAATATTATGGTGCCAATGACCTGTTATACTTTTTGATGATTTATTTTCTTTTTGATGTCTTTTGGTGTATGTAAAATGAAAGTAAGGATCACAGTTGCTCTATATTATTTTTTTTCTCCATATATTTTTGTTTTGCACTCCAGTTAGTGCATGTGGGGAAGGGCACCTAGTATGCTGGATTTTAATTTTTTCACGTCAGGTCAAGCACAACTAAAAGATAGACATATAAACAAACCAAATATATTGCTGTGCTAACAACCCCTCTTTTGCACTTAAGTGTTAGGCTAGGTAAAATAATTTCTTTAACTAGGCATTTTGCTTACCACTGGTGGTTTGGATCACTTTGTTGGTGTTAGCTGAAAACAAAAACAGAACAAAACCAAATAAAAAATCTCACAACATTGTAACAGAAACATTTTTATAAGATGTACATGTATAAGGATAAAAATATTGTGAATGAATATTGTAATGTTTTATACACATAAAGAACTTCCTGATATAGTGTAAAAAAGTGTCATGAAAGACTAAGTATTGCTACAGCTATCAAACAACTGTAAAAATAAGAATATTTCTTAATTTTAAAACTTCAACGCTACTCACATTTACACTCTTCTAGAACACTTTCACTTGATGATGTGCCTCCCCCTGGTTTGGGGGATAAGAAGGTTGTCCCAAATGGGGGTCGATTTCCAACCCTTAGGGTTTTAGTTCTGATGTGGACAATTTCCAAAACGCTGCGAGGGAAATCTTTTGTCTCCTTATCCAATACTTTTAAGTTTTACCAGGCAATCTGATGTCCCTTGCTCTTTCTTGTCAACGTGTTTCTTGATTGCTGATTTGGAGCTGGCCACTCTAGACTTACGTTCCTTAAGCCTCTTTTCAAACTTACATCCACATTCGCCAATATACAGGAAGTCGCAGTCTTTGCTTGGGATGCTGTACACCACACCAGATTGCTTTTCCAGTTCTGTTTTGTCCTTGGGAGAGACGAGGATCGGTGTAGAGTATTCTGAGATTCAAAAGTTGTACTAACACCCGTGGAATTAAAAACTCCATGTAACCATTCAGAAAGTCCTTCTACTCAGGGCAAGGTCACAAAAATACCCTTTTTCAGTGATCTGGGCTGTCCTGTTGTGTTTGATTTGACTTCTGATGAACCCTGAACCCCAAGTCCAGGCCAGGTATTCACTCTCGTCAGATCATCCTTAACTCCTCAGTTCTATCCTGTGGATATGTGACAATCATGTCTGCCCTGTGCAGAAGCATTCTCACAACACTAAGTTTGTGTTAAAGTGGATAGTGTGAGTCTAAGTTCAGATATTGATCTGCGCTGCCCCTGCCTGAATGTTGATGTGATTTCTCCTCGATATGTACCGATTTAATTACACAGAATGTACCGTCAACGTAGTGGTACCAAATACGTGGTCGGTGTGGAACTGAGACTAATAGAACATTCTCAAGATGTTCCTTAATTAGTTATTGCTGCCAATAGGCTACATGGGCTGCCAATAGCAACATCTGATCATAACATTATGACGTCTCAAGATCTACAACGTCATCAGAGGTTGCTCATCAAAACACCACTAGCAACAATTTATCAGCAGAGCCAGGACCAATTATCCACCTAAGTTTCTGGTTGACCACGTGAAAGATTGTAAATGTATACATTGAAGATTTAGAACGCAATATTCTTGGAACTCACTTGCTTCTCAACCATTATAACTTAAAAATACTTTAACTGTTATCAAAGTTAGGAATGATTCCTCTGTTCATTTGAAACCGGAAACTCTATATAGAAGTTTAGCCATTAATTTTTTAATGGCTTATCATCATTAATTTGGTAAATCAGAAATCGTAAAACTCCGCAAAGCAAATGGTGAAGCCGCAGGCAGAGGATTTCTCTGTCATTGTCGTTTGGGCCAGACTCCCTTCATATACTGTTGCTGCTGGGGTGGGGGTGGTGGGTGGTGGTTGCCACTCCTCCCGCACAGCGAGTCTTGTTTTCATATCTGGTACCCTTTATACTCCTGGGTGGAGAGGAAAAACACGAGGTAAAGTGCCTTGCCCAGTGCACACCATTGGCACCAGCGGGGCTCGACCCCACAACCTTATGCTTTGATGCGAGTGCGATCTACTTGCAACAACCACATGTGCCCCCATAGGGGCTAGGCTGTCAGAAAATGATTGGGCTTCAATTTTTTTGGAACTGCTGCCCCTTCTTCAAGAGGGAGGGGGAAATGTTAGTACGGGGAAAATTTAAAATCAAGTCAAATTGTTTTAATGAAACTAATACATTCTTCGCCTTAATAAGGATTAGTAAATTATTTGCCTAGTTTTCCACCCTTTAAAGCTTTATGGTCCTGTAATGGTTCAAGGTCACACTGGGGTAAAGCTCAATATTCTTGAAATGGGTCCAAATTAATTCTCTTGTTATACTGAAACAGAAAATGCATTTTAACTATTTGGTGATGTCACCATGCAAATCCAGAAAGATTAATGACCCCCACAAACATGATCCCCTTGATATATTTGTTACATATTTATCCAACCAAGTCACACACTGTAAAAGAGCACATTTTTGGATCCTGTGACCGGGGTTCTTAATATGTGGCCATGACGTAACCAGCTTTTTTTTTTCCCAGGGGGACAGGGGCACATATATTTTCAAGAGGGCAAGCATCGTGCTGCTCCATGACTTCTCAATTCTAGTGGCGCCAACTTTTTCGGATTGCACGCTCGCCGGTAGACTCAAATTTTTTCACAGTCAGGTCTAAAATCTGAAGGACTGGGGTGGGGATGGGGATGGGGGTAGGGGGTTTAGAGAGTAAACAGGTGTCACCTGCGTAAAAGGTCATTTTTAGATTTTTATCACATCTACAATTTGCCCGTGCCTTATGCGCCCATCACCTGCCCCTGACCATTGCCCATATATAAATTTGTTAGTATGTAATAGCCCGTTGTTATACAATGTACATTGCAACATCGTGGCAGAAATCCTAATTTTCCAGTGGGGCAAGGATTCACCACAGCTTGCCCCATTCCCCCCTGTAGGTTGGCCAGTAGGCCACCATCCGGCCGCCTCCAATTGAATTTTTGGCCCGTGCTCACTCTAAAATATAGAGGAACAATTTACTGTGTATTTGGAAGCCAGACAAACACTTTCTCACCATTTCAACAAATCTGAGCGTGGGTAAAGTTTTACCCCAGGATGAAGCTTGAATCATTACGGGGCTATACCGCTGTAAAGATCCATGAGGACATTTTCCAGAAAGAAGCTCCCCAATTTCAACCCTTTGTTTGCAATCTTTGCAATGATTACCAAATACTGATCGCACCTGAAGTGAATAAGCGATACGCCCATCTTAACTACAAGACTATGACATTTAGTATTTTCTGTCATACATGACAGAATTCGAAGCATGGGTTTTCTTATAGGGACAATTACGATAGCAGGCAAGTTTCAAAACAGGTTTTGTTAGTTTTTCTTTTGTAATTGTTTGTCCAATACCTTACAATCGTTCTCATAGGTAGTCTACATGTACAACCAATCCAGTGCAATTTTAGAGACTTTGTATCCTCAAAAAATCACCTAAAGGTTGGAACCTAGCAAAATACTATACCTTTTTCTAATCCATATAAGAAGACGAACGTGTTTCGGTACTTTAAACACCATTTGACTGATTGCAAATTTCCCCCTTAGTAAAATTTCCTTACTGAAAGAAGGGGCAGCAGTCTGAAAATTTGAACCCCATCATTTCTGACAGTCTGGTTTTCTGTTTCTAACAGCTGGTTCCTATTGGATGCAAAAAAGCAAGAATGTCAATTTACACAAAAATCACACTGAACTGTTTCATTTAATTACCAAACCACACTTATCCTTGCTGACATTTTTGGGGTTACCCTATGTAGTTTTGGCTGGCAGGTACTAACCCAGTCTTGTTATCTGAGGGAAAATTAGACATTCAACAGAAAATTTATTTGACCAAAACAAAACAACGTTCAAGCACATTTAAATGTGATTATTCTTTTCATAGCATTACCAGGCATGAATTGATAAATAGTCAATTAACCTACATTGTTAAACAAAACAAGATATACAATATATCCTAATATGAGACAATTCATATATATCCTAATATGAGAGGCATTCACTAAATTCCTGCAGTCTATATTTCCTTTAGGCATGAGTAAGCAACTAAATATTGGATGGAAAAAGGTCCAAGAAATTTCTTGTCCAAAAGGAGGTGTAGCAAACATTAAAAGCAAAATCTTAAATCGTGGATATTATTTTATCACTAGGAGAATAATTTACCCCAAATTTATTTCATTTGAGTTTAACTAATGCCAATAAATAGCAGGAAATAACATTTTGCAAATAAGGCTGTAATATAATATCTGTACTAAAACTTATTGCTAATGTTATTATTTTTGGACAAGACCCATTGGATAGACAGTGTCTGTCCAGTAATTAGCCCAAACATTAGCAATATACTTTTCAAAGATGTTAAAACAGTGTTTTCTATGTATTAATAACATGAGTTAAATATCAAATTACTCAATTGTATTTTTTCTTTCTAATACAACAATATCCATGATGGGAACTCTATGGGAATGCTCAAAAATGCGTATTTATCGTAAAATAACGTGATTTGGTAATTAGAATTGGGAGGATCATATTGTATTTAACGGCACAGGGCCTGGTAAAATGCTAAAGTTAGGTCCGTCCATACTAAAAGAAGAACATTAAGGATAATCGTCACCAATGGAAATCCTTTGAAGCTTTTCAACATGTCAATACAACATTGGTATGGGATAAGAGACATAAGGGTTCTTATTGCATGCTTCCCCCTGCTATATACACCACATTGTGTAAAGCGTTGGTCTCACAAGCCCAAAAGCGCAATCAGCAATCTTGAGAAACCAGAAGAACAAGCTGGGACTTCAGGTCCGCAATCTTCTTCTTCCCTCAGGATCTCTCCTCCCAAGAACGTCGTTCAAGTATGGTATTCTTGCAATGAATAAGGCATTGTGTGTGTGTGTGTGGTGCAATGAAATGTCCAGAAAAGTCTAAAAGAAACCATTTGCTAATCATCAACGTAAGATGCATGGAAGCGGTTCGATGTACCCTATTTACATCTAGCTTTGGTTGAGACAACGCTTGTTACACAATGTGGTGTATACGCAGGAAGCATGCATATAATAACCCCTTGGTCCCTTATTCCCATCCCCACTGTTGTTGGACATGTTGAAAATTATCAAATGGGTATTTCCATGTGGACGATTTAATCCTTATGTTCTTCCATTTCTCTGCAGATGTATATTAAATTAAACGGTCCTTTTTTACCTTACATTCCATCGCAATGATCTTTACATAGTAATGCATTTCTATCGTAATCAGACTCTTGGCTGCTAAACAAACTGTCGCTTACAGTGTCCTTCGCTGTTCTTCTTCTCCTGTGCGTGTTACTTTTAAATATTTCCTGTAACATATTCAAAATTACTATGGCCCAGTCGCAAACGTGAAGTAATTGGGCAATCATACACTTTACCCAATCTTTAACCGACATCAACATGTGGTTACGTCTCTAATATGGCAACAACCAGTATCAATCATTTCAAACCAGATTGTAACACAGTTTGTAAGGGAACCACCCCTGGTCCTCTTTTTTAAATGTTAGTGTCAATTTTCCAGATTGAACTTTAAGGGAATCATACTGCCAAATACTCAAAATAGATCGGTTGAAGTAAAGCATATTTCAAACCTAACTTACTATTGTGTTTGGTCCTGTTTATTAATCGTCTATACAAAATATTCATTTTAACTTTTGTATGCATGTTGTTCAACAAAAACCCATTTTTTGCTACATCCATATAAGTGTTCCTTTAATAATCCAATACGTAGATAGTCAGTTAAAAAGCTATCTTTGTACTTTCAAAAACATTGGATGACCAGTTATTATTGAATGATTACAATGTATGTATAGGCCCACACACGTGTTAGACCTAGATACCAAGAGCACACACATCTTGGAAAATGCACACATCTATAAGATTTGATATTTAAAGTATACCAAATTATGCCTGTCATGGTCATACGTACCATACTAGCAAAAACAGTATTTTCAGCAGATACCATCTGTTTAGCTTCTCATGGTACACAACCCAAGACTAAAGCAGCATTGAGTTGGTAATTGATTATATAAGAGTATACGCCACAGGGTTCTGGCTCACTATTTCTTAATTCAATTATTTTAAGATAATACAACTGAATCTACTAAATGAGTGTTTTCTTTTCATATATTAAATGTCACATTTATATTGTCGAATTTTATACATGTGCAACTATATTGTTTGGGTTGAGATGACTCCAAAACATTATAAATACTATTCTAATTAGTTGAGTCCACATTAGTAAGAAAAGTTTAGTTTAATTTTTCAATAGCCCCACGACTTCATGAAATACCGGTTTTATGTTTTTTTCAATGGGTTCGGTGGGGCCATCTTAGATTTAGGGGTCAAGATGACCCCAAAACACTTTGGAATGCAATGTTTAAAGGGTTTCAGCATGTCCAAAATATTAGGAAAAGACACTTTATTTGTCACGAAGCCACCTACTTCAGTGATAAAACTGTATTTTTTTCCAATATGGCGTCGGAGGCCATCCTTGGATTTGAGGGTCAAGATAACCCCAAAAAGGCTTTCAATACCATTTTAAAAGGTTTGGAATGTCAAACAAAGTTAGAAAGACACTTTTATTGTCACACTGACCACCTACTTTGAAAAGATAAAAAAAAATTGTAATTTTTCATATGGCCTCGGCCCATCTTAGATTTAGGGATCAAGATGACCCCCAACCGCTTGAATACCATTTTAAATGGTTGAAATAACATTGAAATATAAAATGACACATCATTTTGTCAACAAGCCATCTACTTCATGAAAATGTAGATTTTTTTAATTTTATTATTTTTTTCGGCGGCCATTTTTGAAAAAACGGCCTATAACAACATTATTCCCGAACATTTTGGGGAGGTTACTGGGGGCCATTTTTTCTTAAAATATATCAGTCTAGTCAAATCCACTGATAAACAAGGTATCCTATAATGGTCACGGATCCTAATAAAATGATCTAACTATCAATCATGAGTCTGCCGTCAGATCCACTGGACATATTTACTCTCATTGTATTTCATGCGATAGACGGAAGGCTTATTAGTCGGGGATAGAGATAGGTTCCCATGCACCCCAATGATATATTTTTATAAAACCTACTTTTTTAATCACTCAGGGGTCTAGTAAAAAATTTTGATGTTCCCAAAAATTAAATATTGTCCCATGGGTTCCTTTGGCGGCCATTTGGCGGCCATCATGGTTCTAACGAAATCGGGGGATAACCTTTGAACTAGACGCCATAGGAAAACAAATGACAAAAAAAGACCCCATTTTTTTGGGGTAATTTTGCGCATGGAGAATCGATTTAGAGGGTTATGTTCATGATTCAACAAGTCATCATTTAAAGCCGAAAAATAAAAAAAAATAACTATCTCATGTTTGACTAATTAAAAGGAGCTCTTCTTTCTGTGACATTCAGATGTATAGTGTTTATATTATTGATGTATTTACTTATTTTTTCCTATGAGTCAGAAAATATGTAGTATTGGCTAGAACTGGTTTTGATGACTAACAATTGTTAGACAGAGTTTGTAGTTTAATCAGTGGATCAACATGCCAAAATGCCTAGAGTAAGAAGAGGTGGTGGCAAAACAGAAAGTACTGCGAAAACGCCCTCCTGTAAACTGTATTTTACATGCGAGTAGTATTGAACATCTCCATTTAATGCCGCTCAGTAAAGTCAAGGGGGTTCCCTACTGACAACTGGCTTCTGCTACATACGTGCGTGATATACGATGTCATTGAACCTCATATTTTCAACCTATCGCGTGGGTGATGTCTGGTAAATCACATTCCGGAGAGCCTTGCGGGTGGAAGATTTAGAACAATTGGCTTTCATCAAGGCTACTACCAAGACTTTACTAAAAACCAAGATCGATTGAAATGTAGTTTCAGCACTACTGAAGCCCTCAACACCACAAATCCCACGTAAACATAAACCACATTATCAACGCTTAGCGGCCGCTGTTCCATTCCGAATGTATCTTTTATGAAAATTGGAAAGGAAGATACATGAAAGATGAAGAGATGCATCAGCTATTCCGGTATTCAAGGGCAAATACGAAACATTAAGGAGCTAGTTTTGGAATCATGAATGAGCCTCGAATACTAGAACTAGAGCTATATCATCTCCATATCATGGTGCAAGGCGAGGGCCTGTTTGCAATAGAGGCGAATTCCACAGTCCCTTTAAATACAGAAGTGGAAAGCTAAAGGCCTGACTTGATAACCACGATATTCATGACTTGATTGCTTGTTAACCAAGATTCATCCAGGTGACAAGGCTAGTCTACTGTGTATGAGGACATTGGTCCTGTTTCTCATGGTAGCATAAGGAGGCATTCAATAAGTCAAAGTCATTTCTCTGACCATCTACACCTAACACCCTTGATCAATAGGTATCATCAGGTAATGCGCCTCCCAGGTGAGCTGCAGGAATCTTCTCTAATTTTGTCATCTCTGGTGCTGCATACATAAAAGTGTGCATCAACACCAGAAGATGAAATCCAGAAAGTTCTGGAGCTGACGAGGAAGTGATGAAAATATGAATATCAGGAAAGATAGAGGTAGGGTTCTGGCTCGAGGCATTGGAGAGAATACTGAATGAGGAAAATGTGGTGCGCTCCGAAGGTAACTTATGATGTTTAAGGACCCAGTTGAGATGGTCAGTGGAAGGCATCAGAGAAATGAAAACAGGAAAGGCCGCTTGACCCTCGGAGCTGAGTGTATATGAATCCTTGCGAGTGGAGAGATAGGGATTGGTTGATGATTGTTGGATTGTGTCAGGAGTGTGATTGTAGAGTTTTGTCAGAGAGTTGTTAGATGATAGAGGGTGGCCGGAGGAGTAGACGGTGAGTGTTGGTATTTCAATTTTTTAAGGGAAAAGTGGGTACAATGAGTTGTGGGTGGCGTATATATTTGGTGTCAAGGTTGTTGAAATCATGCAATCGAAAATTGTGGGAGGGTACAAAAGATAGAATCGCAGGGTAGTGGAAGTGGAATGAGATGCAATTTGGGTTTAGCCAGTTCATTTTTAAGGAGGTTGCAAGATGAATATTGAGCTATAATGTAAAAGGGAAGAAAACGTATATGTGTTTTGTGGACTTGGAGCAGGCATTTTGACCGACGAAAGTAATTGAGTGGGCGATGAGGCAGAGAGGTATACCAGAAGCATTGGTTTAATAGAGTCAGTATGAAGTTATATGAGGAGCAAAGACCACGAGTGAGAGTGGGGTCGATTTTGTTCGAGGATTTGAGGTGAAGGTGGGTGTGCTCTAGGTTTCTTTAACTGTCCCGGTGAGATTTGCAATTGTATTGAATGGGTTACGGAAGTGCAAAAGAGGATTGATGAGCGAGATTCTGTATGCTGAAGACTAGTATGAACAATGGAGAGATTGAGGGACAAGTTTTTTGGAATTGGAAGAAGGCTTTGAAAAGTAATGTCTGAATTTAAACTTGGGGGAGACAAACGTGATGGTGAGCGGGGTGGAGGGGAAGGTATATAAGGAAGACTTTATGGCGGCATTAGCCGGCATTGTTTTGAAGAGGGTAAGAGTCAAATTCATTGTGTGTGGGAAATGGATCCTTGCAGTGGCGTAACCCACATTTGCAAATGGGGGGGTGGGCTGAAGGGTTGCCCAAGGCTTTTTTTTTTTGAGGGGCAAATTTGGGTCCTTCTCCATAGACACTGTACAAAGAGTCAGTTCATTTTGGGGGGGGCTGAAGTGGGGCAAAAATGGTTCTGTTTTGGGTGTGGGCACAAGCCCCCCCCCCCTGGTTACGGGCCACTGGATCCATGGGAGATACACAAAGATGAAGAGATCGACCCCAAGTTATTGGCAAGAGATTTTGTGTGTGGGAAAATACGAGAAAAGAGCTAGAGGGATGGTGTAAAAGTTTTGTGATGAGGTTGAATCGTTAAAGAGTTCCCCTTACAGCTAGAGTGAGATATGGGTGGGTGAAGTTTGATGTAAACCCGGCCACCCCCGGTTTAAAACCGAATTTTACTACTATGTGGGAATATTCCATCTGATGACTTGATCTCATACTCATTAACTACAGGAGGCAAGGGAAGTGATTTGACTTATTGAATACGTCCTTAATAATTTGACGATAAATAGGGCACACCCTCATACTTACTTGGCTTTGTACCCCAGCTTATATACTTAGGTAGACTGAGTTTACATTTATACAGCCTTTGTCACCTAGATGAATCTTGTCAAAAACAATAAGTCTAATATCATGGCTCCTCAAGTCGGGCCTTCACCTTCTCACTTCTGTACTCTTGGATTGGGAAGGCACATTGCCCTCCAACTCTTGTATGTACAAACGATACAGCGATATCAGTAACAGACCTGGATTCTGCCCACTAACCTTGTCCCTGAATTAAAATTAGAACAGCAGTGAATGCCTTCCGATGCACAGCTCTACGATCCTGCTGTCTCAGTGGCATGGTTCGTAGCATTGGTGTTATGTGAGCGTTGTACTTTATTCAGGTTAAAGGATTGCGAGAATACTGGTGGTAATTCACCTCTCTTGCAACATGTCTCCTCGCATGGCTATGTACGATGCTTCGGTAGATGATTAATAGCTCTAGTTCTCGTGCTCCAAGGCTCAGATCTTCAATGCTTCCGTCTCTTTGAATACGGGCAGTTGGACGCTTCTCTCAGTCTTTCCATGTACTTTCATTCCAATTTTTCACAAAATATACTTCTGGAGGAACAGCTGCATTAATGGTCCATAATATTAGTTTGTGGTTTTACGTGTACGAGAGAGAATTGTGATGTTGAGGCTTCAATAGATGATGCACTACATTTCAACAGATCTTTTGTTTAAGTAAAGTTTTGGTAGCAGCCTTGATGAAGCCACTTTAATTCTAAATCCATTCACCAGCAAGGCTCTCTGGACGTGATTACAGACATCATCCATACGAGTCCCAGGTGAATCATGAGGTTTAATGAGTCCGCTGTCACAATTGCAATGTAGTTGAGCCAGCTTGTCAGTGGTGGAACCCCCCGGCAGCGTGGAAAACTAGATGCTTCAAGTACCACAATATGTACAATACATTTACAAGAGGGCATCGGTCGTATTTCTATTCCCCACCACTGTTTTATTAGCCTACTTTTGCGTTTGGCATGGTGATATCCATCGCTACACTACAACTATGATATGGTTGTTAGTTCACCAACCAGTTCTAACTAATTACAAAAAGTCCCGCATCCTTAGAAAAAGTAAATAGGAACTAACATACAATATCCTCTCAGTACCAAAAAGAGCTCCTTTCACAAAAAGGAAATGGTGCTTTTTTTTATTTTTTGGCTTTTTCATTATTCTGACTTGCTTGAATCATAAAATAATCCTCTCAATGATTTCTCAAGCACGCATTAATCCCCAAAAATGGTGTCATTTGTTTTCCCTATGGTGTCTATTTCAAAGTTAATGTTCATATCGAGTTTCATCAAAACCAAGATGGCCTCCACAGGAACCCCAAGGGACAATATTTAATTTTGGGAACATCAAAAATTCTTTCACTAGACACCTTAAGGATTATACAAAAATGTAGGTTTAGAAAATCTATCATTGGGTTCCTGGGAACCCCTTCTCCCGACTAAACTATATCATTGATGTTAAATGTTTCAAAATTTTTGAGTCAGACTTTAATGACCGTCACCGCCTGGCTGTGACAACGGAGATGCAAAATGCTTGCTGCTTTGCCGTTTTGTAGTTATAAACGGTAACGAGATGAATGTTTTGGTGTCACGTGTCAGGTACCGTCACGTGCAGGTATCAGTCTAGTTTGCTCTTCGGGCGACCTGATATATAATAATCCCGACATGTTTAAATCAGGTCTGTACAATGATTACCCGCTGCCCAAGTGCTATTAATTTTTTTTTTTCAAAAGAACCGGTTAGTATGTCAAACAGTAACAAAATTTACCTTTTCCCTACTGGTTTCAAAAACCGACGTCGATGACGATAATCGGTTGTTTTTTCCAATTTAGGGAAGCTTACGTCATTTTTTTCCCGAATGGGTCCCCCGAAGCAAATAATAAACCATCAAAGCCGTGACGTCATCAAATCTTATTTTTTTCAAAAATTGGCTGTTATTCCATAATAAAATTCCTTTTTAAGATTCACATCTGTATATGTTCTTTAATAATTATATTCATTGTCCCCCGCATGAATGTGAAAAAGATGGGTCCATTAAGTCTACAAACTGAAACATAGTTAGCCGGCTAAATATCCTTACCGTGGATGTATGAGCAGACGGATCCCCGTAATAGTTTTTGCAGGCTTCAGCAACTTGCCGCGCAGGCTGCGGTTATGCGTCAAGAAGAATTAATATGGATCAACATTAAGGGATACGTCGCAAACAAGAAAATATTCACTTACTCTGTTCCCCAACACTTTTTGATAATGCTGTTAGACATGTCCTCGTCATTGAGAAGTCACATTGCCAAATTGATCACATGTTTTTTTTTTTGTTGATATCGACTTAGCAGCTTGTTCCCAGTGATATCAGGACTGCCACAATCGGATTAAATTATCGGTAATTAATCCATTGATAACTAATTGCCTGGTTCAATCGGCCTCGGAACTAACGGTGAAACGCCGTTTTATATACGGTGCTCGGAAAATACGAAGCGCACGCAGATTGTCCGGCATTGCCCACAATATGTCTGGTAACTGCTGGGCGTCACGGGTCAAGTGCTCAATATTATTGGGCTTGTAAATTAATTAACGACTTAACCCCCTACTTAGTGCAATAAAACCACACAAAACTTTGGATGATATTCTTCTTAAAAACAGTCATAATAACCTATCAGGCCACCATTGATAGTAATGGTGGGCCAACAAAAGAGGGTGTAACGTTTATTTAGGGGTCAACATTTAGTGATGAAAGTGCCGTAATTCTTCTGTTTCGCCCTAAGGTCACTTTTTGTTTATACAGTTTTTATGGGAATGAGATTTATTCCGTTAAGAACAGAGGATGAAAAACATTTTGAACGGATTTGTTAAGACAGCCCTTTGTACACAATCATTATGTCGTGCATGAATAAGTTAAAATTTCTCGTAATGTTAGAAACTGTGGTCATTGTTTGTTATTATTAGTATTACTATTATTATTGCTGTTGTTTGTCGTCATTTCAATTACCCGCTCTGCTTGTAACATTCTGTAACTGATTTGTTATAGGACAGCCCTCGTACAATTCATCAAGCACATAGAGAAATGGCCTTCCACTCCTCATCAAAAATAGTTGCGTAACTTGCGTAAATTTTGGATTCCGTTTTTTTTTACCCTAATGTAGTTAAAGTTTTGGATCTTCTGTTAGTGGTTTTTTATTTGAAGAGGGAAGGCCGTTTTCAAAATGCGGAAGGATACTTTAACTGCATGCTTAGGAAAAAACCGTTCTGTTTTTAGAGGATAACTCTGTGTCAAATCCCCATTGAATGACTATTGCTTTGGGATTAAAAGGAGCACAAGTATCGTCGGATTTGCAAATCCTGCATTTTATAATCCACAACTGTTCACGAGATTAATTTATAACCTTGGTTGTATCATCTTCAGCTACTTCAGCATATTTGACTGTACGAATTTGGGGCTGAAAGAATTTTGTACAGGATTCATCAAAGACATCCTACAGTCTCCTTTCATCAATGATGGAGTGACCGAATCCATGAAATCGTGTCGGGGTGGAGACGTGAATCTGATTAAAAATCGCTAAACATCAAACACGGTTTAAATATGAACAGCAGAAACCCAAGTACAAGGAAAATTGGAAGAAAACGTTTTTCATGCTCTTGCCTGTTGCTCAGTAATCTAAGCTACTTGAACAATTCTATTGGCCTTTTTTCTTTCTTTTATATTGCACTGCCAAAAGAAATGCGTAAGATGATTACTCGTGCGGGCTTTCGGTAGTTTTGGAACTCGTCATACCGTCGCCATTGATAATTTGGAGGCAGAACACAGCAATGTAACACTGCTTTTTACCAATACTCCACTAGCTTTACTAATACGACCATAAACATAGAACTTTTTATCTACCACAAGATGGATTTGTACCAATTGTATGCCTTGTGTGGTATTCTTTGGATTTTTAGCACGTTCTTTCATTTGGACTGTTATTTCTGTGCCCTATCTACATACACCGACATTCATTTACCTGGTGAGTCTGGCTTGTACTGATATCATGACCGTATTGGAATTGTATTGGCACGATAGCGATTTTTTATGACAGGGGCATCCCTTTTCGTTTTCAGCTAAGGGTTTATTCCCTCTGTAGTTAGTAATGTGTTAAGCATATTTTTCTATGCATCCTCAATCAGTGGTGTTACTCTTGTTTCGTTTTGGAGAAATTCTTAGCAATTTGTCACCCCATTTAAACACCATCTGTTAAGGGGTACCAAAGACTTTAAGAACATTGCATAGTATGTGTTAGTTCTTCTGCTGCACTTGCACTTGTCATCAATACCCTTATTCTCCAATGACACTCAGCTGTGAATTTGATTCTCCTACGCCAGCGTCAATATCTGGAGGTCAAACAAGTTGGAATAACATATTTGAAACTTCCAGAGTACTACTCACTCTAATTGATCTGTCTAATATTAACTGATAATTGTATCTTTTATATCAAAATACTTAAAGACAATTGAACAACCGAAAGCACAACCGTGTATCAGGCAGTCAACTAATGTTTGATAAACATTTTCCGCAGCAGCTTTTATGCTTATTGTCAACGGGTTTATCTTCTATTTGTGCAGTGCTTTCCTAATAATACTGGCAGTATTTTAATTGCTTTTACTGTATGATATTGCCGTGTTTTAAATACATAACCAATCATTGTTTTTGAAGATCGTTAATTGTCCATTGGGTTGAACGCATCAATCAATCATGTAGTGTATACCATGACAATAAACGTTTTCGAACGCCCTTGAAAATTATCAACGAAATCTTAATTGAAAGCGCCAAGGTAGCCCAGATTTGAACAGAACAGCGTATTTTCAGCAAAACCGTCAAAGAATCTATGTCCTAGATTTTTAGTTGAGTGAAATAAGTCATCAAAGTAAGTCACATGAATGATTGCCATACGCCCTCGTGAGTACATACCATCTAACTATATATCCGTGAAGGTGACAAATAAACCAAATAATCCAATGATTATATCATTTGCCCCAAACCAAATTGCGACGAAAACAATGTTGTTACTGCGAGATTGTCCAAAAATATATCTTAAAGTTACCAAAATCAAAATTTGGGAACATAAGAAATAGGGCGGAGGGGGAGACTGTCAGGGTACCATTGGAATTTTTAAATTGAATTTAAACTACCCAATTTATTTGGTTTACTCCTAATTAAAAAAGCGTATGTAAATACACATACTAACATGCTAGATGTAAAATAGGACAAACGATTTCCTGAGGTATTGGTTCCGGGCCCCTCACCCGGGTACTAATCTTTTGAGTTGCTTTTGTACATGTGAGTCAATCAAAACCTAATTACTTTTGCTTGAATGTTTGCTTTGGTTGTTTACAGGGATAAACAGGCTATCAGAAGATTTTTATGTGTGTCTTTCTGACTTTGGGGTTCAGAAACTATGTCACTTTGCGGAGAGACCTATAAATTCTGTTTGTCACTTTAGTCCCATACACTGTCGAGAGACTGCACGACTTATACATAGCTCATTATAGCAAAGAAAATTCCACGCCTGCAAACTCATTTATTCGATTTCTTCTTGACAAAAACATATCGGTTTGAAAAAACGGCTATTTTGTAACATAATTATAGGTAAAATATCTTTCAACAATACCATGTTCAATCATAGAGGAGTCAGTATTTGAAAATGCACTCCATACAGTGTCTCAGTCCTATGAACATACTGCACTGCTCAAATTGTTTGTTTCAACATCTCTTACAGTTAATGAGGTTTGTACAAATCCAGTATACTCAGCGTCCAAAATTGCAAGAAGAACCAAAGCTGAAGTTTTCTGTAAATAAATTGGAAAGTAAACTTTAAAATCATAATGCACGTGTTTTCAAGCTGAATACAAAACCAAAGCCAATGGTTTCACTTTGGCTCCCAAATTTCGTTGACAAGCGTGCTGTCAAAGTAACTGTGGTCTACACCAGCCTAGTAGAAGAACAGCCTGTGGATCCCGTGACCAAACTCTGGATACACAGATTTGAAGGCGTCGGGGGTTCCCTGATCATGTTGCAAGTTTTTGACTTGGGCTCGCCGCTTCAATGTTCCGGCATTTTGGGGAAGGGGGCAAACAAAGTTAATACGGGGGTAAAAAAATGAGAACTGTCGCAATTGAAATAGCCGCACATTTTGCATTTCAGGTCAAACTAACTTTGAACTATAGAAGTTGCCAAAAATTGAATTGTCATAAACGAAAACATTTAGAGTTAGACCCTTTACATCTTAAAAATACGGTTTAAAGTAGCAATTTGACCTGACTGCAAAAGTGCATGCCTTTGGACATTTTTTGGCCATTAGTGTCCTTCATTTGAAGTCGGATCTATAACAACTATAATTTCAAGCCTATGAATTCAATTGTGACAGTTTTCAATTTTTTCCCCCGTGTTAACTTGTTTGCCCCTTTCCCAAAATGCCGGAAACATTAAGCGGCAAGCCCAAGTCAAAAAACCTTACTTCAACATCGATTCAGGAGAACCCAAACAGCTTCAAATCTTTGTCTCCAGAGTTTGGTCACGGATCGACAGGCTGGCTTCTACTAGCTATCTTGACCTTTCTATTGGGAAAAAAAAAAATTGACCATTTTTTCACTTGCATTTTCTTGTAATATCTGGGATATTAATTTTATAATCCTGCATATTCTCCCACCTCTATTGTTGAAAATATTTGGTGTTAAATGTTTTACCAAATTACTTGCTGAAGACCAGTGACTTATGGAAACGATTGCATTCTTTGTTTGGCTCAAAAATCGGCCAAACAGGATGATTTGTAAGTCTCTCAGCCAAAATAGGCATAACATCTTCCTCCCAAGTCAAATATGACACCAAATAAACGTGTTCTGAAAGCCTGTTTTCCCTCTTTATAACAAAAACAAATATTTGAGCAAAACAGTATAACTTATTTTAATTATTTTTTATTCTGAATGTTGTTTGTTTTTACCTTCACACAGTTTACAAGAACTATGGAATGAAACTGCAATTTCGCTCTCCCATGTATTTAAAACTTGGGCAAAACGAACCACCATGCGAATGTCCCGTTCTTTCGGAGGAGATGTTAAGCCGTCGGTCCCATGGACTGGAAGAATCACGCCTGTACATGTCATCTCAACACAAGTGTCGACATAAGATTAGGGTGGGAAAACCAGGGTGGCAACACCTGACTGTCCCGAGGCGTTCTGGAAAACAGTGTCTGAACACTGAATGAGTTACCCAGGCTAAATTAAGACATAAAATGAAAAAAATGCATATTTTTTTTATTTTTTTTATACAAATTTTTAATTATGCACAAAATATAGATCTCCATTAGACGAACAATTTGACACACTTTTTATAAAAAAGGATGTAAAATATGAAATGTTTACCACATTGTTAACCATTAACTATTTTTTCCTGCATAACATTGACGACAACCTGCAGATTGGGCAAACTATACCGTTTTGTTTAATTCCTTTGAAAGGTGGAACTCACTGTTGGTATAACAGCCACCTACCCTTCAATGCTTCCATCCTTTCCAAATTTTGTGCTCCCCTTACCCTATATTTCCAATGAGTTGATTTTGGTAAGACTTTGTATTTTGTTTAAGGTTTTCTTAATCCAATTTTGAAGAAATGTGGTTCAATTTACAATTAGTTTTGTGTACTATTCGTAATTTGACTGGCCTGTCGCTCAAAAGCCAAGAATACGCTATCATTCAAGTTTTTTAAGACTGTTTTGAAGCTGCATAAATCAGGAAGCCAATTTGGAGCCAAGCGTGCAGCTTTTGTAACTACAAGGACAATCCAAACCCCAAAACATCTGCTATTCTGAAGAATCTAAGAGGCGACACAACAATCAGCAAGAATCCTGCGCAAATGACTCTGGCTCCAAATTATGTCGAGGCATTCAGCATGCCGTCAGATACTGGCAATGCTGGGAAGGCAAAAAGGGATTAAGAAGGCACTGGGTCCAACAGTGAAGAAGACAGCTCTCTGAAAACTGGAAAACCATCACAATAAGACGCACAAAGCGACCGTGGGTAGAGTGCACTACCTTGAGCTTTATCAACGATCAAATGTTGTAACAGATCAGTACTCAATGCCATTAAGAAGACGCTACCAGTAGGAAGAACCACCAGGATGAGTATCAATGTCATTGACTCCCGTAACAACGGAAAAGCTCCTGGCCTCTGCAGCATACCATCAGAAGTCATCAAGTTTAGGAAAAGAATCCTCCGCCAATACTTCATGACTTCTTTTGTGCGTGTTGAAAGGAATTATCAGTTCGCCCAAGGATGTACGTGATTCAGTATTTCCACCCTTGTACAAAAAATAAGGCGACCGCAGTGATTGTTAACCCATTACCGTGGTATCACCTTCCTGAACATACTGGAAATCCTTGCTCGCATCGCCCTCAACAGACTGCACCTCCTTGCCAACCGCAT
>JAMKCH010013965.1:0-54175 GCA_023653785.1 Ophioderma brevispina | reverse complement strand
ACCGAAAGCAACGCTGTTGCTTTTGTAGGCAGTAGTTTTTACACTCGTTGTTTTCATAGCAATGCTTGCTGTTTTCACATTTGTGATTGGTCGGCTTAAGCAACGCTTTTGGTCATAATCAATGCGGTGTTATCAAAGCAGGCGTTGTTAAGTCTGTCATTGAAAGAACCGTTGCTTAGCCAATCAGAAAAGTGAAAAACAACATGTTGCTAGCTAACCGTCGAGCGTTCTATGAAGCATGATTTCGCCTGAAAGCACTCGCTGATTTTCACTTTTCTGATTGGTTTAAGCTAAGCATCGCCTTGTTTTCTGAAGCACGTTTGCTAAGGAAGCAACGCATTGTAAGCGATAAGTTTTACCCGTTTTGGCTTGCTCTATACCTATTTACTGCAGCTCCAGCAATTTAAGAAGCCCATTATAATACTTCCGTCGCAGCGACGATTGCGTGCGCACTACCTGATTTTGACCCAAGATCAAGTGTTACGCATGCTCACGCGCAGAAATCCCGCTCGCTGTGACTGGAAGTATATCATGGGCATAGAGTATTCATCTTATCATTTGTTTCTTTACTCTGAGCAAATGTCACACATTCCAATATCAGAATTTTTTCGCGCCGTTAAATATCTTGTATAAATTCCCCGTACCTGAAGTTTCAATATGTACGAACAGCACAAATTGCCAATATAAAATTCCATCCGCTTCATACTCCCCACATCAGTACACTTTTATATTCATGAAACTGAGTCTGGGAGACTATACTAGACACTTGGATTCTTGGAACATCTTCTAACTAATCCAGCGCTACCTGCTTATCAAGTGCCGGATTATATACCGGATGTTGGGTTTTTTTCTGCCGCATAACTATATAATTCAAAATTATAGATTAACCACCGCGTGAATTCAAACCAGTAGGACACTTCCATGATAAGCTGTGATATTCCCTGTGAACTATATTTCATGAATGGTGTACATTTGTTAGAGTACATCTTCATGCCTCTTTGGATACCAAATTTATGGGGCTATTGTGCATGGTGACTGCACAGGGGAACAATAATGAGACCATTCCAATTGTGAATTGCGCCATGTTCACAATGAAACCACTGGTTCGAATCATGTGATTTTCATCCTCTTACTATTTACTACCCTATGGGCTTAATTGGCGCAATCACAATTGGGCCTGTTTTCAGTAATTGTCCCCTGTGCAGTCAGCCATGCACCATAACCCCATAAAATTTTTATCAAAAGAAAGAGGAGGATGTATTCTATCATAAGTTACAACCATTCATGAAATATTATCACATGGAATATCACAACTTATCAAGGAAGTGTATACTTTTTTTTGACTCCCGCTGTATAATAGTTATAACAATATTTGTAAATAACTTTGAGGAAGTTTATAAACAGCATGTTTACGCCTCTAAAATTAGCACTATCTGAGTGTAATTGTTTGAGTATTCTATATGAGTTTGCCTTTATGTATTCCCAGTTAAAGGGTCAGAATCCGGACCATTATTAGATATAATGTGTCTTGTTTAGGCGTGGTAAGCCCGTTAGTCGCTTGCAGTCCGAGCCCCCCATAACCCCATACATTTTGTTATCAAAAAAAGAGGAGGATGTATTCTATCATAAGTTACAACCATTCTGAAAATATTAGTCACATGTAATATCACAACTATCAGGAATGTGATACTTTTTTTTGACTCACGGCTGTATATAGTTTAAACAATATTTGTAACTACTTTTGAGGAACGTTTATAAAAATCATTTTTACGCTCTAAAATTAGCACTATCTAGTGTTTGATGTATTCGTATATGAGTTGGCCTTTATGTATTAGTTAAAGGTTCAAAGCAGCATTATGCAGAAAGGGGTCGAGACTTGCAAGCGACTACGGGCGAACCACGCCTGAACAAGACACATTATTTCTGAGATTCCTACTTCCTTATTCTTATAATTTAAAAAAATCGTCGAGCAAAAAATAAAGCTAAAACCTTTAAAAAAATATGACTTAAAAAGAAAAAACAAAAAAAAAAAAAATTAACAAAAAAAAAAAAAAAAAAAAAAAAAAAAAAAAAAAAAAAAAAAAAGTTAAAAAAAAAAAAAAAAAACAAAAAAAAAAAAAAAAAAAAAAAAAAATCAACAAAACAAAAAAAAAAAACCCCCCCCCCCCCCCCCCCCCCCCCACCCCCCACTGGACCGGACCCCCCCCCCCCCAACCACCCGCGCCACCCCCCCCCCCTTTCCCACCCCTATTTCACCCCCACCCCCCCCCCCCCCCCTTAACCTTTTCCCCCCCCTTACCCCCATCCACCCCCCCCCCCCCCCTTAATTTTTTTACCCCCCCCCACCCCCCCCCCCAAAACCCAAAACCAAACAAAAAACAAATCTTGGAATACTTTCTATCTTCTTTCCCTTTTCCGTGATACTTAGCTATTACTCTTAATTCAATTTTCTTCTTGTTTACAAATAAAAAAACACTTAATTCCCCCTTTTGCTTATATGGTCGTTTAAAAATGTTCTAGTACTTTAATTGAAAGTATCACTTCACAATATTGTAACACATAATGAGTCGAGCTTTTTGGGAAGGGATAATCGGATTCAAAACTCAATTGAATAAGGCAACACTTGACACTGGAAGAGCTTTACAAATTTTACGCCTCACGACTTGTTTTGAATACAGCTAAGTATTTGTAATCAGCTAACATAAGGAATGTAACAGTCAGTTGGTTGTGGGTTTTTGTTTTTGTGGACAATTTGGTTCGGTGTCGGTAATTTGATTTAGAAGACTATTTTGATTGATGAATTAGTCCCCTTGGCACAAGTCTAAATGTATGTTGAATGGGACTTTTTTGTTGTCCTCCAGATCAACCCAGCATGAGAAGATAAATACAATACATGCACCTGGTTCACCTGAACATTTCCAGTTATTCTTTTTCTGCAGGTGATTCCCTTGTGTATTTTCTTCATGCTTGGGTTGCTCTGGAGGCAGGTCTGGCCAAGAAAACCTATTGACCTGCCGTGCCAAGCGCCCTATACTTAATAAGAAGCAAGTCAAGACACCACTGATCGTTTTTGTGGAGGCGAAAAGAGCTAAAAGCAAAAGTAAGGTAAGTCGTTTGAGCTTGAACTCTGTCTTTTAATATCTAACATTTCTTCTTTTTTCCTTCTTTTGGTAATGAATTTGATATCTTTAGCATAATTTGTTGCAAAATCCCGCGCTCATTATTGGTGGAATTTACCTTTGACCAGTAAAAAGTCATTCTTTGACACTACAGTGTTATATTTTCAATACAGTCGTGCTTACGCACACGTTCACCTAAGTTACTGTGGCTTCGCTTGACAAATTTTTATATGTTGTCCTCGTTACTATGTATTAATAATTTGCATAATTTATATATTTTAGCATATGCGATTGTTACGCCATTGTTTGGTGTCCCTAACATTAATATTCTAAATTTAATTCAAGAATGATAGACAGTAATCATTCTCTGGAATTGACTTTGACCCGTAAAAATACCATTCTATACGACACTACAGAAATTGTTTTTGAATACAGTCCTAGCACTTGTTACACACGTATAACAACAGTATTTGCTAGTTGGCATTCACGTCCCCCCTGACAGACTGTTTTTGTTTGTGTCTCATTTCTATCTGTTTGCATAAAACAGTGGTATGATCATGTCAGGTGTCCATAATGCGAAATAATTTAAATAATCCCTACCCCCTAAGCAATGGCAGACGTATTTCTAAAAAAACCGATTCCTCTAGTGTTTCTAGACTACGTTGTATTTCCTTTTTTCCTTTCGTTTCTTTCTAAAGTTCCGATGCCAGACCTTTTTATTGTTTGATAATGTTTCCAGCTACTGACCACCTTATCAAAAAACAAAAGTTTTTGATAATTTGGTCAGCTACTGACCACATTATCAAAAATAAAGGTCGGGGCAACGAACTTTAACAAAAGACATACAAGGGATAATCTATGAATAGAAGAGGGCTAGACGTTTTGGAAGTATAGGTCCAGGTTTTACCGAAATGTAATT
The DNA here is from genome assembly GCA_023653785.1 of Ophioderma brevispina. Taxonomy (NCBI): domain Eukaryota; kingdom Metazoa; phylum Echinodermata; class Ophiuroidea; order Amphilepidida; family Ophiodermatidae; genus Ophioderma; species Ophioderma brevispina. Next base: position 50,137 of record JAMKCH010013965.1, on the reverse strand, counting down.
TTCAAACAATGCTTTACACGACGAGCTGTTCAAGCGCATTCGACATAACAGTATTCTTGTAGATGCTCAAATTTGTTTTGCCTTTGGTGTTTTAGTACGTTTTTTCCCACATTAAAATAATCTTTCATTAATTTAAATAGAACCAATAACATATCGTGTTAAGTCGAAAACATTCCTGCGCCCGTCACTGTTAGTTCAGAAATAATCTGTTGAGAGCTTCATACATTATTGAAATTAACACCATATCAAGACAATTTTAAAGTGGTTGTGTTGTCATTTATACAGGCAATTCACTGCAGGTGAAAGATATTATTCTTTGGTATATGCGGCGGTTAAAATAACGACTACAAGGGTTGTGATGTTCTTGCTAAGCGTCATGTCAAAAGGAGAACACTTCTTACCTGACTAATCCAAAAAGCTTGTTAAAATGATGTATTATAGTATAAGCCAACTCAAACAACAGTCTACATTGGGGTGTGCCATCCGCCAGTGATTCTGCTATTTACCAGAGGACTGTGAGCATTGCGTGAAGAAAAAACCACAAGCTCTTATTCCTCTTTTAAATTAAGGGCTGCGAAAATATTTGAACACGTGGACTTGATTATCTTGTTATAATATGCTCCAGTATACCACAATAGTGATAATAACACCATAACAGGCATGGGTCCACTTACCACCTTTCTTACGCTTATCTCTGCTTGGCCCTATTGCATGAGATAACATGAGTATAACCTCTGAAAACCAATCAAAATATACCTTTATAATTCTGTACAAACCTTTGAGGTCTTCTTACCATATCGCTGATTGGCTTAAACACATATACCCCAATGTACAACCATAATAAAATCGGCTGGTAGACCCTCAGGGGGTTAATTGTGTGAATATCGGTTATTATCCAAGGAGGAATGATTTATACCATTCAATACACTGTTAGAAAAATAACATTTTTACGGGGGTGGATCTGAATACCGGAATCCCAGCTTGCCAGTTATTTTACCGTTAGACCCTGTTTTAAAATACGGTGCATCGTTAGAAATTAAATTACTGGATTTTAGAGTCTTGAGCATTTTAATGACTTCTTAAATATTACAAAATTGACTGCATGAGGGGCATGGTGAAACTATAGGCCAAGGTATCTCGAAACATACTATGCCCCGAGACGTAAGCCGAGGGGCATACTATGGTTTCGAGATCACGAGGGCCTATAGTTTCAACCATGCTCGGAATAAAAGCGAGTCAATAGTGTTTTATATACCGAATATATAGATTCTTTCAACTGATTTGTTACAGGGGGGTATGGGGTTGAAATATGATAAAAATTGTTCCTAATCAGGAAAATGCAATAATGCAATGGCTAAATTGTGTGTAGATGGAATGCTACAAAATGCTTTTATTCGATCGCAATTGGACATTCCGTTCCCGAGAGATAGCTGATCAAATTGAAGTAGTGTACGCAACATTTGCCAAAAAATGCCATTATCTCCTATATTTATCATGTTGAAAACTTTCAAGGGGTTAGGTTATATTTAAGATATTTAAAAGATATTTTTAGAACGTTAAACATTTATTTTGGCTAGTTGAAGTAAAAAAAAAATTCTCATATTATCCTTTCCATATTTAAAGTAATTAAATGTCACCGGGTAAGTGATTTTTATGAATTAAAATCAAAAATTAAAAAAGAGAAAAATATTTTAAAATTATACACAGGAAATGGATGCACCTATTTCGATGATTCTTAAATAATAATTATGATAATTCAGTATAAAAAATGAAATTTAAAACAATTCCATTATTTCACATCAATAGCGCCCTCAATTTTGTAAATGTTTCGAGGCCTATAACTCATTTCGTTTAAAATACGCAAAATCCAAAAAAACGAGAACGACGTAAATAGAGAAACCCTACATGCTATGAACATGAAAATTGGCACACATTATTAAGCACATACAGGCCGAGTGGAACCATGAAGCCCGGTTTCAAAATTGTGTTCCCAATTCAAATTACGCCATGAAATATGCATGGTCGATTACGGTTGCCATGGCAACACGGTATATAAAATCGGTCTTCATGGTTCACTGCGTACTTACCTCCTGCATATGTCACCCAAGTTTCGTCCCAGTAGCATGTTTGGTTATTTAGTTCCATTCGTTCTAGTGTTTAGCCAATCAGAGGCCTTACGTGGTTACCATGGCAACCAGAGCAAAAATTTTATGGATTATAAAACTTTGTGACACGGGCTACAATATGATATATAACATGTATATGCCACTATTTAGGAAAATTAGGAAAAATCATTTCGAAGTTAACTGCTTCAGACCCCATACCCCCCCTTAAAAGGACATTCTATTTCTAAGCCAGGATGCTAACACAGGCCTATAATATCATGTATGTGTAGGCCATGGCATGCATGCATGCATGGTTTAACAATTTTGTGTAACTTAGGGTCCAAAACTTATGAAGAATTAGCAATCAACCTTTCTTGTGTTCAGGAAGTGATGTTGGAGTCCAAAACGGATCACCGTAATCGACTTCTTGCCATTTTTTTGTCGGCAAGATGCGTACAACTCCGAATTCAGCAACTTTTACACGGCCTGCAGATGGCCGTTATCGGTGTCAAATTATAATCCTCGAATATCTTCACGGTGTATTTTACCTGCCGTTTTGGTATTAGCCCTTTGAGCTGCATCTGATTCCTTTCAGATCTTCTACAAGCTCATAGCATGAATACAGGTCCTGCGATTCAGCCATTTCCTTGCCAAGCCTGCATCAGACTTGCACTACATTTTTGTTTACTGCGTACTGTCAGTTCGGCCAGACTCCAGGCTGTTTCGGCATATCCGTCAAAATGCAAAATGCGATCTCTTACACCAGCTTCAATATGTACACTCATAATAGTTCGTACGACAGTCTTTTAAGCTGGGAAGAGGTGTCCCGGGCATAGTTCATGAACTATGCCCGCTCTCCCAGGGCATAGTTCATTTTTGGTTCAATTCTTGAAGCTAGTTGAATTTATGCCTCCACTTTTAACCAATCAGATGACAGGGATCTATATATGAGGTATATAATACAAAATATGTGTTTTCTTCATACAAACATCGATAAAACATCAAAACTTCTCTTCAATCATAACGTTTGGTGTTCTTTAAAGGTAGAATACCCTCAGCTGGGATTCCCGTATTTCATGGTATTTTACCGTTAAATAACAGATTTTTAACAGTGATAGATTATGGTCTGTAATCAGATCAGGTTGCAGGTAAAGAGTTAAATATAGTGTCAAATAGATTTACGGAGATAAGATGTTTGCTTCCTTAAAGATCAATACCAGAAGTCTGTTCCATTTCTTCCGGCAGGCAGAAAGCAGGTCGAAAAAACATCTATATTTTCTTTTTTCTCAAGTTAGCTGACCTTCGACCACTCGCAAGATAGCTCAAAGGAAATCCAATTAAGTATATCCCTTAAATGTGTGTAATTTCCTGCTTAGTTGTGATAAGAGAAAGTCCTAACCAGATAAAATATTTCAGCTCTAAAATTGTGTTATTTTTATTCTATGGATCCAATATTCGTCGGCTGTAGGGCAAGTTTGGAGATCTGGAAAGCGTTTTAAATGGAATGTTTAATGAATTTTGGAAGCTAATATTGTTTAAAATAGTTTACTCCACCAAAAAAATACTTGAACTTTGAGATTTGTAATTGACTGTGAGGAGGGCGCGAAAACATTCTTTAATTACATTCTTATGTCTATTGCTCATCCAGAGGCCAAAGCTACGTACTTTAAATGTTGATTTAATGGTAACCTTCCCTCTTTCGTGAATTCGTTATAAAGCACTCGATGCTTATGAGTTTGATACCAGTGGATAGTTATGGTCCTCCTCTTTCTATTGATTTCATAATAAGTACCAACACACCTAGTATGGCGTCACAATGACGTCATAAATCAGCGAGTCAGCAAAATTTGCATTTTCCACAGACAATAGCAAAATGCCAATTCCGTAAAAAGGTAGGAATATCGGATTTTCATGCGCTTTTCAGCTCTTAAATAATGGCAATTGACTAGTTTTACATATATTAATTATAGAGTTTTAGAGCCATACTGTGCAGAATATTTTCAAAAATATACCATAAAATATCCTTGGGTGGCAACCACCCCTACCCTTTGACGGCATAACCTAACCCCGGACCGCGGTGAAGGTGCTACCTTCACATTTTCCCCTAAAATGACCGGAAAGGACGAGAAAAAGATTACCTGGAAGCATTTTACGAAAGCTTTTTGCATTTTAGCGCACCGGAAGAAGGTTCACTAGGGGGAAGCCACCCCCTTGCTAAGACGAGGGTTAATTGAATGTTTTCTTTAAAACACTGTTGACCATCGTTTGTATGGTGAATAAAAGCTGGTCTCTGATTTCCCCCATATTGTTAATCAACAAATATATTTCAATATTAAAACCTAGTGGAAAATCTCCAAATTGAGATAGATTTCAAACATATTTAACTAATCAACTTCGAATTTAGATATGCGAAAAATTATGTTAAATAAAATACATCACTATGTGAAAACGACAACATAGCAATTTCAACGTGTAAATAACAAATACGTCTCAAAAATACATCGTTATGTGACGCGTTTGCACAAAATACGTCACAAAGAGAAAACAACAAAATACCAACTCTACCTTGAACTGAAAAATGCGTCGCACAAATACGTCGCAAAAAAAAAAAAAAAAAAAATGAAAATCCATTCAAGGTCATGGGGGCATTTTGAGTTGTCAAACTGAGGACTTCCCTAATCATCATAAGATGGACGAGATAGATTGGAGTTACAGATCCCTTAATCTCATGATGGATGAGATGGGCTATAGCCACAGACTCCTAAAGTCTCATGAGACATTAAAAGTGTGGTTGAAGCATTTCAAAAAACTCTGAGAGAAATTTTGGCATGTTCGAATTTAGATATGCGAAAAATTATGTTAAATAAAATACATCACTATGTGAAAACGACAACATAGCAATTTCAACGTGTAAATAACAAATACGTCTCAAAAATACATCGTTATGTGACGCGTTTGCACAAAATACGTCACAAAGAGAAAACAACAAAATACCAACTCTACCTTGAACTGAAAAATGCGTCGCACAAATACGTCGCTATGTGAAACGGCGAATACTTAAAAATGCTGATACGACGCTATGGGCCTGCGCAGAGTAGATTTTCGACAAATACGTCGTTATGTGATGCGCACAATTAACGTTTTACAGGTACGTCATAATCAGTTAATTAATATTTTACTAATTAAGCCACTTTGAGGTTTGAAATTTGGTGAATTTGTAGAATACAAAACAAACGTATATGCCAAATTTCTCCAAAAAGTCACTATGTGACGCGACCGACGATATAATTGTGGTTATGCAGAAAGTCAAGTCAAAAATAAAACTATCTATGTTAATGTATGAAATTAGACAAAAAAGGGGGAAAAGATATAAGCTCGAGTAAAGAAAAAAGAGGACAGAAAAAGGACTAACATAGGCATACAATTGAAGAGAAAGAAAAGGAATAATAAAAGAGAAAGTATGAAATTTATGCAATTGAAGAATATGAACACTCATTTGGCCTTTAACATTTATATTTGGCCAGCATTTAGCGGTATATAGATCGGATACGATTTCATGATCTGCCTCAAGATAATTAGAAAGAATGTGTACCAATTCCACTTGAGACAGAAATAAACGGAAATGTTGTTTGACGTTCGTGTTTCTATCTTATTCGGTGTGAATGGCCCAGTGGTCCTAAAAACGTGTTTCCAAGATTCTTACTGTAATCGTACACGTTGTAGATGCAGCTTACGCGTGTAATATCATGGTCACGTGGTTCAAAATGGGGTTAGGGTTGTACATGTAACATATCACTCTAGGAAAGAGTTTCAAATGTTCAATGACCCCAACCACAAGCTCCTTGTCAGCTCCATACTTAATTGCATTATGTTAAAGGGACATAATGGCATGAAAAAAAATGACATAATGAAAAGGACTCTTACTGAAATCACTTCCATGAGTTTGAAAAAACATTCTGTAAAACAGTAAAAAAGGAAGAGTTCCAGGGGGAGGTGGCAGTTTGTGGCAATTTCTGGAACAGAAAGCAAGGTGTCCACATCCCTGACAGAATTTACAGTGTATCTAGCATGTTTTGCGACACAATTCAAAAGCTTCAGACCGGGATTCAGGTATTGTACTTTAGGCTTGTAGTAAGCTATTGATCTGGCAAGTGAAAGATGGATTAGCGTGGATTAGCACATATACAATAGAAATGGTCTGTGAGCTGATGACAACATGCTTTTCAAGTTTGGTAAATGCTGGCAGTAATGCCAGCATCCTTGTTCCAGAAATTGCCACAAACTGCCACATCCCCCTGGAACTCTTTCTGTTTTTACTGTTTTTACAGAATGTAAACATCCAACTTGTTTTCAAACTCGTGGAAGTGATTTCAGTAAGGATCCTTTTCATTATGTCATTTTTTATGCCAATATGTCCCTTTAATGAAAGTTTTAAGAGGCAGCGCATATAATACGGATGGACAAGTTTTGAGTCAATTTCCCCAAATATCAATGCAGAACTTACAGATACGTACATTTTCAGAAAGTAAATACAAAAACAATCAAATAGTTTGGAAAAGATTAAACTTTTGAATAAATTAATCAAAAAGGCGTGTTTTTTATTGTTTGTTAATTTTTGTTTGTTGCTTTTGTTTTGCTTCATTTCTGTTTCATTTTTGTTCGCTCGTAGTTATTTACCTTCAAATAATGAAATTCTAATTCGATGATTTTTCATATCCTCAAAAAAAATATCGAATGGGCTTGTAAGTTTTTAAAACCAAAATCTTGATTTAGGATCAGTATTAAAAGTGGCTTAAGCCATCATGTGATACATTTCTTTATCTCTACTTCACCTACATTGAGTGACGAACATTTGTTTTGTTTTCCACACAAATACTTCTGATAAACAGTTTCCTGTAGAATCAACCACCACAAATGAACTTGAAATATTACGACATTGCCCATCGGCGATATAATAGAAAATCAGCTTACAGGTGCAGTCTATATCTATATAGAATACTGATATCGTCTTGATTCCTTTATTCCGGAACAGAAATTAAGAGAATGAGTTGCGACTGATGTGTCAACCAGTGAAATAATCGCACTTGTGATTGGCCAACACTAAGCGAGCCCCGCCTACAACGCACCCATGAACCAGTCACGTTGCGCGCCAATTTGATGCACATGTTAACACTCTGTTTACGTGGAAATTTAATACGCCCTGAGGAAAACATACAAAGTCTTTGCGGAGAGGATTTCTTTTACGATTATATCCAGTAATTAAGACATCGCATTGTATATAAACTAAAACCCCTCTCGTAAAGGTTGATGAAAATGCTTTCCGCAGGTAAAATTAAGATGGGTTTCAATTCTTACGTCACACAGGGTGCAATAGCTTTTTGGAGAGGTTAAACATTTTACACAGTAATTCCTTCTTTTATAATGGTTAATGCCTTAAAAGTTCAACAATGTCCTCAGAGAATGGTCGCCATGTCAAACAATTCCCGCTTGCCATTGTTGACAAATCCATCCACAAATTACACTTGCTAACAAGAAATGAGCAGCTGGAAAGGTTGAGTAACATTTTAATGGATGGAATGCAGAAATGTAACATTTAAATAGTTGCTTGATTCAGATTGATAGACATAGTACATAGAAATCAATTTGACATTTGAATATACAAAGCACACCGTTATCATCACGTTAATGACTTAAATGGAGAAACGGTTATTTATCTAGATGCGTAATACAAGTGAAACACACGATTGAGTATACATCAGTAAACAAGTTTAAATAAATGACGCAAACAAGACAGAATGAGTCAAAAGACATTTTTAATACTTCTTTCAAAATGTCAAATTAATTATTTGGATATGTTCTTTTAATGTGAAACTTTTTTAATATTAAGGTATGTATGTGGGCATCTGTGGGTGTTTGTTTTCAGGTCGTGGTGTAACGTCAGTTTACATCCATGTTAAGAGCGTCCGTATCATGGATAAATGCGGCCCCGAATCAGCTTACTCAGTTGAAAAAATCCTGACACCACCACAAGTCATTACTAATGACTTCTGGAAACGCTAAACGTTAATTACGCCTGTCTAACAGCTCACCGTGCATAAACTACATGTTATTGTCCCGTCACATTAAAAGATATATCATACATATAGAAGAGTGAATTTGCACTCGTTCAAGGAGTTACATGGAGGACAACTCGTTTGTGAGTGGAACATACTCTGAAAGTAGTGAAAGTGATACGTGATAGTGTCACCTGTGTTGTCCTCCATTTCACTGTCTAACTCTTTTTTCCCACTTGGTTTACTTTTAAAGAGTACCTTTCAACAAAACAATGATACACACATTGAGTTATTGATATTCAAAGTAAACCCAGCTTCCACTGCTCCGGATAAAGAGTTTCATTTTCTGCATTCAGAAATAAGGCGGACGGACCCCGAGGACTGATGCAGTGTTCATATTCCCCGATTTTGTTTTTCTGATTTTTTAATTCTAGAAAACATTGACCTGGTGTGCGTATATCTTCATAGAATCGAATAGCAGGGGACTGTAGTGATAAGAGGTCGCTCAGGATAAAATGTGAATTTTGAAACACAAGTACTTTAGGCAATAATAATCCATAAAATTGATGGGAAGCCCTGGCAAACCCCCCCCTTAATGGCCCCAGCTTGGGTTTCAAGGTTATACAGGGTCAAAAAATTAAACTGTTCTGAATGTGTTAAAAAGCACACGTGGTGTTTGTCTGTTACAGATTCCAAAAAGGTATAGTTTACCACTATCTATTAGGACCTGGAGCTAGCACACATTTGTAACACAATCTCAAGTACAAAAGGTTTGAGTGAGTAAATATATTGACAGAATGCCGGCACACCCATGAAACGTGATTCTTAAGTGCCGCACGTGGGGCCGTAAGGAGGGGAGGGGGCCAAAAAAAAGTTTGTACAGGGGTTCAAATTTGTAAATTGATCAAATCATGTTGAAAGGCAACCATGTATGTGTCAACCATAAGGCTTCATGAAAAGTATAGTTTGGAATATGTACAGCCTAAAGATTCAGAGGTTATAGGCTTAAAACAGCAAAAAATCAATAATAAGGGTCAATTTCCAGTTGTACAGGGTCAAATTTTAAAAGTCACTCCGACATTGGATAAAATGGTGCCAAATATTGGTGGAGTTCATAGGATTAAAAAAAGGAATAGTTTGGACTGTCTTAAATGCTTAGTTTCCGATGTAGGGGGCACAGAGGTTCAACGTACATTGATTCAATGGGGGCTGATCTTTTTACCCCCCAACTTTCTTAAGCAAGATTTGAGACACCTACAAAACTATTCCTTAATTTATCCTATGAGCGTCACCCAATAATTGCCACCATTTTTTATCCAAATCGGTAGCAGCCATTTTAAATATTTGACACCTGTACAATGAAATTGACCCTTCTTATTGATTTTTGCTGTTTTTAGCCTGTAACTCTGAACTTTAGGCTGTACATATACAAACTATACCTTTTTGATCCTTATGGTTAGACACATATCAATGGTGTGCTTTTCAACATGATTGGATCAATTAACAAATTGACCAACTGTACAAACTTGTTTTGCCCCTCTCCTAAGGCACCACTGCGGCACTTAAGAATCGGCGGGTCAGGGGTTCCTGTCAGTCTATCAACCATATTTAATCATCAAACCTTTTTGTACTTGAGATGTGTTACAAATGTTGCTAGCTCCCGGGGTTAATGGCTTAGAAGTTCGGAGTTATGGGTTAAAAACTGTTAAAAATGGTGAAAAGTTCACTGTTGGTGGTACATGGGATAAAAGTTGTTTTGATTCCGTTAATAAGTGGGCAAATTGTTTCCCTAGCTTAAAGGATGAAATTAAGGATAGTGTTGCCTTATCTTTATGCTTAGTTTCCATTATCCAACAAATAGGTCACAGGTCAATATAAATCCAATAGCTCCAATAGCTGTTGACTTATTCGCCAGTTTGGTTAAAACCAACCACGTAAGTTAAGTCTAACTATTCCTATATTTCTTCTATGAGCTAAAACCAACAATTTGAACCAAACCCCACTTTACAAAATGGAGGAACTTTTAATTTTTTACCCCTGTACAAACCAAATTGCCTTTTTTATCATTTTTACAGTTTTTACCCATAATTCCCTAAACTATAAGTCACAGGTAGTCTAAACTATACCTTTTTGGAATACTTGTACCAGACAGGCCTCATGGTGTGCTTTTCAACACATCGGAACATTTAAAAAATTTACCCCTGTGTAACCTTGAAATCAAGATGGGGGCCCTGAAAGGGTGGTGGCACATGCTTTCCATCAATTTTTTTTTATATCAATGTATAAAGACTTGGGTACCAAAATTCACAATTTTATCCGGATTGCACACTTCACATAAGATCTGTTTATACAGTCCCCCACTATAACTATCGAGTCCCTCTGTATTTTTCCGCTTCAGCGTAGTTTGGTTTTCTCCAGCTACCCAAACGTTAGTTGTTGTTTTTAGAGGTGTCTGGGTCTGTTGCATATTGTGTGTTGTTAAAATGGAATCTGCAATTGTCTAATGTCTTCGTACCAGCCAGTGATAAGGCACATTTTACTGATATTAAAAACAGTTTTACCAGGTTAACCCGTCGTCAAACAACTTGAAGATAATCTATAGTTAAATGTATTAAAAAATATGTCTGTAATGGCTGTTTTATGTCCCACGTGACAGTGGCGCACCAGTGTCTGCCAAGGATAACTCTTTGAGAACACTAGCGTTTCAGAAAAGTCATTGACTTCTGTATTGGCTATAAAGCTGAAAAAAAGTTGGATAAACAAATGGAAAAAGAGTCAATTGACCTCAAGATACCAGGCAATAACATGTAATAAATATTGGAAATGTTTTATCTACTTCTACTCCAATAAAGGATAGTACAAATAAATGGGCCCTGATTGTCAACCAATTATCATTGTTTAGTCAGGGGAGAAGTCCATGTGACCGTACAGTTGAGTAGTATACACAGTTTTTTGCTGAAAATGAGAGATTAGGGGTGTAGAATAGAATCGCCGGGTGCCCACTGGGCATCGTGGGCATTTGAGGAAATCCAAGATGGCGTCGCCCAGGAATTGATAATTATATATTCAACATAATTATCAAACTATGGAGTTACTAGATATATATGGATCCAATTGAACAGGTGTATGGGCACTTGTAACATTGAGCATACTTCAAATTCAAATGGAAGACAATCCAATAATTTTAAATATGCCAGTTTTGCTAATTCAGGACAGACGATAGTTCTGTTTCGTCATATTATGTAAGCGCGCAATAAGTTACTTTACATTGTCCCTAACAATAGCCTTTGTTACAGATTTGTTTCAAAAGAAAAAGGAAAACTGGCAAAGTCAATATTATAGGGAACTTTTTCAGTAGTCCCAACTCAGCCAACTTGGCAGGCTGAAATAAGGATGCAGTTTATATTTAACTAGTCTTATATATATTGAATGTGGTGCCCAACTCTTTGACAGAGTGATTCGATGTATTGCCGTAAATTCCAATTTTCATCCAAACTAATCCTCCAAATTTCAATCAGTTTCCGGTATTTCATCTCCATCGCTGATGAGCGTTTTTAATGTGAACATGAATCGTTTTCTAATTACAGTGCCATATGGTTGACACCTCATTTTGATTACGAACTAGATCCGATAGCATCCAATGCTAGCTTATTTGTACCATATGTGCTGATTGTATACGGTGTTATTTTGGCAAGTGTGTAAACTCTGTTTTTGAGGGTGGGTATGAGTATTTACATACGTAAATTCGTATCTCTGTGGGGACCAAATATGTGTAAAACTGTGTAGGTGTGTAAGCCTTGTGGGGACCTCATGCGTTCTGTACATAGGTTATGGGGTCGAGATGTCTCCACAAGGCCTTAATTAATGCCATTTAGGTATATGTTGTGGGGACTTGCTTCTAGGGGTATATGTCTCACAGAGTACGCCAAATAGGCCATTTTAAGCAATTTGGCATGTGGGGACATGGCCTTTGTCCCCACAAGCTAACTCCGTTCCCATAAGGATAGTACTGAACGGACCATTGTCCCCACAAAGATACAATTTTCCCATCACACATGTGTGTTGGGTGTTGACTGTGTGTGGATGTGTGTGTGTGTGGTGGATGGGTAGTTTTGCCTGCAATACGCCCGTGTGGCAAGCTGTACTATGAATTACATTAAAGTATACTATGTCCAACTCGAAGTATGAAGTAGCGACGCGGGCGTATACATTGTACCGACTTTCAGCGCGCGCGAAGTTACAGTACAAGCGCACTGCAAATGAAAGGCGGCACTGGGTATACGCGCGCGTTGTCACTTCATACTTCAGACAAACAAACTATAGTTAATGTTCATTAATAATTAAAAAATGGAAAAGAAAGACAAAAGAGGAAAAAGAAGTATGGCACACGTTCTAATTTCTTTCCATGTGAAGATTTTGTTAAATTGGATTTTGTTTTGAATGAACTAAAAATCACTGATTTGGTTTATCTGTACTCTGTTTTTTTTTAAATAACGATTTTTATTGGGGATCAGCGATATTAATTATCTTGGGCGTACAGGTAAAAGTCGATTTTTCTTCCAGCTCTGTTTTGTTTGTCGTCTTCTTCTTTTAAATTTTCGGGTTTTTTTTGGGGGGGGGCGTCCAAAGATAAAACTAGCGGAATTTTTAGGCACAATCTTCCGTTAAAGACCAAATTTAAGAATATTTTTTATTTTTTCCCCAGAAATCTCACATTATATTGCTTTAAAAATCTCCTCCGAAGGACGGGTATTAATGTGGTTCAACTGAATCATGATGAGATTAAATTGTTTTCCATTAATAGCTCTTAAACAGATAAATTAATAAAATCTTAGCAAGCGGCACACAAGGTTGGCCACGCCCTACAGTTCATGACATCGACGAGATCAACAAATATTACAAACGCCGTATTGTTAACAAAAACAAGGGTACGCTTCACATTCATAATGTTTTTATCAGTAAAACTGTTACAGTACAGGTTTTTTTCAATGTTGAGTAAAAAAAATGAAACAAAAACCCTTTCGATGTTGATTAAATTGTTGATAGAATGGAGGCATTGTAATCGATTCACTGAATTCTAAGGTTTTTTTTCAACGTTTTGCGTTGTTCCTTTTTCTCGTTAAAACAATTATGATATTTTACACTGAACGCACTCATCTTCCTGCGAGTCATGATAAAACATAAAGGTGAATGATCTTGAAGATGACGACGACGACGACGATGATGATGATGATGATGACGACGATGTAGATGACGATGATGATGATGATGACGACGATGTAGATGACGATGACGACAATGATGACTATGATGACGATAGTGACGATGACGATGACGACAATGATGACTATGATGACGATAGTGACGATGACGACGACGACGATGATGATGATGATGATGATGATGATGATGATGACGACGATGATGACTATGATGACGATGATGACGAAGATGACGATGATGACGATGATGACGATAATGATGATGATGATGACGATACGATGACGACGACGACAACAACAACAAAGAACAGAGTAAAAAACAACGACAAAGAAGAGAGTACAAAATCAATATGCACTAACCTGCATCATATAGAAGACAAATTTGCACAGAAACCGGCCAAAAATCCACTCTGGTAAGGCATACAAAGAGGCAGTGAAGGGAGCACAGCACACTAAGAAAGCTATATCAGTAATAGCTAGGTTGATGATGTAGTAATTCGTAACAGTTTTCATACTCCCATGCCTGCATATAACATATATCACCAAGGAATTACCGACGACGCCACAGACAGTAATAAGTCCGAAAACTAACGGTACGAGCCAAGCGCTCACTTCAAGTTGACCATCTTTCCGTGTTACTTCTTCATAGAATAAATCCGAATCTTCTGAGCTTAAATTTGTCGTGTTAATAAATCGTATGATTGAAATAAAATCTTCTGTAGCCATACTGGTCAAGCTGGTATCAAATCAATTCCAAAAGGCACAAGAAATGCAATAACCTTCCTAACAATGTAGTTAGTCGTCAAGCGATGGTAAACTTATTTTTATGTAGAGAAACTTGAAATGAAAAGCGATGCATTGTAGCTAATCGTATTTGTTCAATATAGAGTATGTGTTAACAGTGGTCAAAGTTAGCCCATCTGTACTTATATCCCTTTGCGGTACTAGCTACATCAATTTAGTACACACAATATCTGCACTATCCCTGCAACCATACTCCTTTAATCGGTCTCTGCGATGCTGTAAGTAAACTGTTCGTGACTCTTGAATTTGGGTGATGTTGCTCCAGTGCGCAAACTCTGAGCAGATTGGGAATGAATCCGAATAATTTCGAATGCAGGAGGCGTGCTCCGTGTAAAATCAATCTCGTCCACACACAAGATATATAAGTGTGCGATTGCCTGTCTCCTGAAGGGTAACTGACTTCAATCGGCATTTGTAACGTTAAGGATGCGGTAATTGCTGTTATTAATATCTTTCTTATTTTCTATTTTTCTACTCTACAAAATGATGACTAAAAGGGAAATACCTTTTCTATTGAGTAAAATCTCAAAGTTGAGTACACCTTACACAAAGCTGAGTATATTTTACTTAACAATGCGTGGTGTTTTTCAATTTTGACTAAGATTTTATTCAACAGCATACAGAACAAAACAAGAAATATCCAAATGGCTTAAGCTTATTCCCTTAACAATATAAAGTACCCACATGTACATTCACACTTACGCACATACTACGGAACACAGACACAGAGAATCACGAGGAAGCATGTATGAAGCATTATAACACTATACATATACAGTATTAATTTTAGAACACATACACATCTAATATGAACAATCTGCGATACAGTTTAATTTCGCATTTTGGATTTAAGTGCCATCTTAAATAAAATTGTAGAGGGAGAAAATTCAATGAATTGCGGTTTCGACAGTAATTTATTTTCTACCGGGAACAGCGCTTTGTAATTTTAATTCCATATGACTTGAATATGGTGTATATTCACTTGACCATTGTTTGCCTAAAGATCATATCGTTCTAATGAACGATGTACAGTGTCGTTTACCTGCTGTGTAATCCCCTTCAGTGGCGTGCGCAAAGGGTGAGGGGTGGGGCAGAGGCGTAGCCAGCTGGCAATTATGTTCCCTCGGTACATTGTTTCGAAGCTGTTGTTTTGGTGAAGGTATATGTATGCTTTAATTACAGCAGGCAGAGCCTTATAACTAGAACAAATTTCAAGTTGTCAATAAATGGACTAGTTTATTGATGTATTCCCGCTCTTCATATTTTCGATGCGACTCCAAACAAAATTTGGGATTTTTTTGTCGATACATTACACGTCTCACAAATTCTGCCTACGCTACTGATTCGGGGAAAATTATTCTTGTGCCCCTTCCAAAGGTCCTGGGCACGCCATTGCTCCTCTTTCATAAACATGACGTTTCCGAATTAGCAACAAGTGGCAGCATTGAGAAAATCACCCCTAGTCCCTCGGTCCCCCTTTCACAGCAGCCTGTCAATCATCTTGTCAAATCATGATATCGCACAGTGAAATCAGCCAACGTGCCACTAAAACGTGATTTGACAACAGGAATGAGATGGTTTTACCACACCAATCCTCAAATTACATCGTCTTTCTAAGTGCTTCTGTGTATTTCAATATTTTAGAAACAATTTTAAAATGCGTTCCAAATTGGTGGACTATTCTTGGCTGATTTGTATATGCCAGGCTATTTCATTCCGTGTAATCTCGAAACGCAATTTGAAAACAGAATATAAAAGATAAGATAATCAAAAGCTATTATGAAATGTCAAGAGCCTATAGAATATCCAAATTTCTAAGAAAAATAAACACGGAAGAATTCAAATCATGAGATGTATCTTATTTCCGATGAGCTGGATTATATGGGACTATGGTTGCAAGATATCTAGATTTTGAAGGCGCGACGCCCGTAAAGTAGTTTAATTAGATACGCGCAGGACATTCAGGCTTAGATGCTGAATGTTTAAAACTACTCGCGTCATTTCAATGATAAATGTAAAGACACATCATGATTTATACGACAGAGTGAAAATATTTGAAATTTGACAGGAATAGTTTAAAAGTGAAGATAAGTCTGTAGAATTTCATAAGTTATGTTCCATGAAGAATTAACAGAGAAAGGAAGAAAAAGGCAGTGTTCAAAGATACAACTCTCCATTCAAGTCGTGTTAGTAAATGTCCGTTCGGACAATTATGACTAAAAAGCCGATTGGTCTGTATTAGGATGCGTTGGGTCTTATCAATTGCAGGGTTATGTTAGAATACCAATACTAGTTCCAGGCATGCAAAAATCTGATGTTAGCTTTAACTGGGGTGAAAAATTTTTTGCACATGAAATGTGAACATTTCAGTCTACATTTGATATCTTCAGAAGCCTACGTTTTTCTGCATTTTTTTGTTCAGTCGGGATGCAACTTATCTTTTTTTACATATTTATGTAGTGAATGCGTATAGATAACATGCACAATAGCTTTCTACTTATATTTAAGTATTTGGTTTACAGAAAAATTTATTCAAGTGAAACTTGAAAACAAAAGGTTGATTTGATTGACTTATATTTGAGATAAAACAATCTCTGACATTTCATATTGCTCCCATACGAAATTAGAAATGTCTAAGTTTTTGTTGCCTAAATTTTTTACAGAAACCAACATCGATACTTTTAAATATTGTCAAAGTATAGCAACATGGCCAGAATACAGTACACCAGTACAGATACTATCGAAAATAGAAACATGAAAACATAATACATATAAATAAATACGATTTATAAGTAAATACGATAACACTAATATTAAATAATAACAACTACACTTATTTTCTTTTCTGGTGTGTCAAACATATCATTGATTTACGTGTACTCTCCTTAGAGTAAAGTTGCGAGAACAGGCGTATTGGATTCTGCCTCGCTCCTTAAAAACATTTCCCCCGTATAATCAGTCTACACCGTATAGACTACGTATTGAACTTAAAACCATAATGATATTGAACACCCGAAGATACACTAGAAAGCCAGCTTTAAGCTGCAGTCTGCATCTGTTAGAAATAAGCTTGATCTTTAGTACCCATTCTCAAGGATGTTGCTCTAAGCTTAGACATATGTAGTTGGATTTTCGTGAACATTGTTTTCTAATGTTATTTTTAGCAATAGTCAAGGAAGATTTAAACACTTCCTGAGGATAAATAGCCTTTTTTCAAAAAACAACTTCGCGATTTCTGGAGTAAAGACGACATTGCAAAGGAAGCTAATCCTATGGCTTTGAAGAAGTGGTACAATAAATATACGTGTCTTGGACCGTATCAAAAAGGGGATAATTAAAGCATTCCTTGATGATGATGATGATGATAATGATGGTGATGATGATAATGATGGTGATGATGATCATGATGATGATGATGATGATGATGATCATGATGATGATGATGATGATGGTGATGGTGATCATGGTGATCATGGTGATGGTGATGGTGATCATGGTGATGGTGATCATGGTGATGATGGTAATCATCATGATCATCTATATACTGATATAGCTTTCTTAGTGTGCTGTGCTCCCTTCACTGCCTCTTTGTACGCCTTACCAGAGTGGAGTTTTGGCCGATTTCTGTGCAAATTTGTCTTCTTTATTATGCATGTTAGTGCATATTTATTTTGTACTCTCTTCTTTGCCGTTGTTTTTTACGCTGTGCTGTGTTGTTGTTGTTGTTGTCGTCGTCATCGTATCATCATCATCACCATGATCATGATGATGATATAAAAGATAATATATCTTATATTTAGTACATGCCTTAAAGATCGAAATGTATCCAAAGATCCATTATTAAGCTTTATTGCATATAAGCCTATCAAAACTACTTTGTAAAGATGTGATTAGAAGGAAAAGACAACATATTGTCAAAGTTAAGGAAAAAAATTTAGGAAAAGCTTCGATTTTATCAAACAATAGGCAAGGTTGAATCAAGGTTTACTAAAATTTTACTCACAGATAAGGGATGTTCCCGTTCGTGTAAATAACATTAAAGTACATATGTCCCCTAGAACATTTAAAAAGTTATAACCAATTAAGAGCTTGGCCTGGAAAGATGTGACTTTGCGTAAACAGTGAGGACATTCTATACTCCCTGACATTACACACCGTAATTGATTGAACCAAGTCAATTGCCAGATAGATAAATAAATCCCCCTCTCTCGTACGTTTTTAGCCATACGTTTGCTATTTAGTAAAATTCTATATGACCTGGTAATGAGTCGAGAAAGGATATCATAATAATCACATAGAAATGTATAAGGCACAGCTTGGATCACACATATGACTTGAGTTAAAAGGGTGATGCTAGATGGGTACCGATTAGTTACGCAGACTAGAATGTCTCAACTGACAAGTTCTCATCTCTCTCTCCCCCCACCCTTTCAAATTCAAAGTTAAGTTTGAAAAAACCTACTTTTTATTTGCTAAACACCTTGTCATATAGATTTTGACATCAGTGAATATTTTGACATCGGTAAAATCATTTTAAATCTCTAATATATAATACACAGATTAATATTAGTAGTTTGTTGTGATTATAATGTAGTTAAATAACCATGAGTTAACCAATTAAACCAGGTGGAATTTAACCCTCCTTGCAATGATGTACTCTATCTGTGGACAAGAGTGTCGAAATGAGATGGGATAGAAAGCATATGAGTAAGGAATGACTTTTAACAGTTTTAAACGTCATGATGAACAGAGGTGGTTTAGATTTGTATATTTTTTTCAAATCCTGGTTTTATTGATACACGCTGTATTTTATGGGGCTTAATTTTTATGGTGTTCGTTGCACGTGGAAGGTTCTGTTCAAGAACCTTAGGATAATGGCAACTTGGCATAATCACCATGCAAGGACAACAGCCGCAAGATGACCTTTACATTGGCAGGCATTCGGAACGCAGTGATTGATTGTCGTGAACAAGTATCGGAATGAAATACAATGATGGAAACAGAAGAAAGGAGAGAGAGAAAACGATCTCCAGGTTAGAATGACTTTCTTGGAGGCCGCACGTAAATCGCCAAATTTCTAACGTCCTTTCGCGAATGCCAAAACACAAACAAATATCCCAAATTTGTTGCCGATCTAAAAAGCGGACGACTCGTGGAAATATTTGGTTAGTTTGGTTTCTTAATCCCTTTAAATTGTTCTGAGGATGGACTAGTTATTTCCATTGATGCACCTCGCGAGTATAATAAAATTGGATCCACTCGAAAGTGCGTTCCTACGTGCGCTGCGATTACAATGCTGTTCAATGACACTTTTTTAGCAGTTTACAAAAATTATTTTATGTGTACATAGTGGACATTGAAACGTTCTTCATTTTGAGCACGCTTTCAATTCAAGTATCCTTTGTTTTCCTTGTCAAATTTAATTATAAAGTGATTGGTCTGTTTGCAAAAACTAAAAACGTCCTGTTTCTATGTCAAAGGAGACGAATGCGCATTCGCCTGTTTGGCGTACTCAAAAAGAGTCGATCGATCGATCGCCTCAGACGGTGGTACTGAACATGTTAAACATACTTTTGCCTGCTGAGGGAGCTATAAATGTCTATGCTTTTGTATGATTTTCTAGCCGTCATCATCTCTTACAAGAAAGATATGCCAATGAAGCTAGAATAGAGGACTGACGAGGTTCTAATTTTTTATTTTATAATTAGAATTGATTTAATCAAACTTAATACTTAATGTAAAATATTTTACATCAAGCTATAAATATATCAATTTGAATAGAAACCTGTAAAAGCTGTATTTTACGGGGTTTTGTTAGCAGAATTGCTGCCAGAATTTTCTTGTAAAATGTATAGTATTTTTCCTGTAAACCGTAGTACTTATTATGAATTTTTAATTATTCTATTAATGTATGATAATGTTGATACTCGAAAAAATCGAATAAAAGCTCCAGTTGTAGTCATTTTATACGCCTGGTAAATTGCACATACAATTTACAGTAGTTTCCTGTATTTCCAAATTGCATAATCGGCCGACATGTGTAAGTACACTAAGGACATCCAAAGTGTATGTCTAACGTTTGAAACCCTGGGTTTTGTGAATTATTGGACATAATAACTTCCATAAACGTTAAGTGGAAGAAGTTCTGATTTATCTGTTTATTGTTTGAAGGTGTATATTTTTTTACTTTTTGCATAGTAAAAGGAATCAAAGATCACTATTTTATCAAGAAGAAAGTTTTATCTTACTATCAAGTCATTTATATTTGTATTAATTTTACGAGGCGTTCGGACGAAAATCATTTTAATTCTCAATAACGAAAACTATAGAAAGAGTATATTGGCAATTAGTGTCAAATGATTTTTCTAAAAATCGTAAAAACAAACGACTTCAGAGTGTCTATTGATACAATTTGCAATGAAATGGACATTCCCGTGGATATTATTTTATTTTTGTCATCAAAATAGCCCAGTTGCGTATCTTTTCACCTTTGTAGTCCAGACTCGTACAGATAGTTGAAAACTTCTATGAGCGAAACAATCAAACTGAAGTTGGCAGTTTGCCGGCATTTCTTCTGCGGTGCTCAATGGTTACGGTATTTCAAAGACTTCTGACGTTTAATTTCAATTCAAATTGCCAAAATCCGATTATCAAAGTGGTATTTATTGAAAAGGCGAATGATGTAATTTTCTCATATTAAACATCTTTCTTTTATAGAATTGAAAGGGAGAATAGTTTCCCCCCTATCTAACAATAATGAAATGTCATTCTGGTTGCATTCCATTATATGAGTAATTTCAATGAGTAATCTGTTAATTCACCATTAATCATGTATTTTAATTGAGAGGGCGAATGTGAATAATAATTTTTATCATTGCCCACGCAAAAACTAGGGTGTTAAACTTAACACCACCGGGTTCTAGGAGGATCACACCAAAAGGATGTCAAAATTCAACAACTTGGTGTTTTTTAAAGAGAACACGGAATGGGGAAGGTTCACTGTTCTCAACCCCCCCCCCCCCCTTCAGAAAACTTTGAACCGACTGGAACAAAATAGGGTCTACCCGTCAGAAGAGCCGGGAAAATTGGCGTATTGAAAAAAATCGGGAAACTCAGGAGGCTCAGGGCTGGTTGCGCAGGCCTGGCAGTGTGTACTCAAACGCACATTACTTTATTGCGCTTATTTTATCACAGAGAAGAAATTATCAAGTAGTTTAATTAGAAATATAGCAACGAAAAGAGGAAAAACGAAAAACATTTAGGTACTCTGTTTTACATATCATTATTGATCTTAATTTTGCTGTAAATTAATCAGGTAAGTAACTTTTTATTCAAGCCTATCTAACTGAGAAATCGACGGGGACCCTCTAGCCATGGTACTAATAAATACAAATTTTGGCTTTTATTAAATTTCGGGCTCCAGCGTGGATACTTATTTCCTTCACTAAAATTAAAACAATATTATCTTAACCACGAAGCTGTGTCCCCACATGAAAAGAGTGCACATTATTTAGAAAAATGAAAAAATGTCACTCAATTATTCCAGATATCAGTGACAATGGATATACAACATAACCTCAACATGCTCAGCGAACAATGGAGCTAATGATATCAATAATGGGCCGGGACACCACTCACATTCTTGTAATTGTCTGTTAATGTGCCGCAGTTGATAGACTGCGAAATGTTATGTCCTGCCCATTGGCAAGTTCTCCTCGTTCGCGATAAAAGAAATCTGGAGATTCTACTGTGTGTTCAATTTAAGTTTGACCATATGATAATAATTTTTTTTTCAAAAGAACAGTAAATGGACAAAATTCATGAAAGAAAAGGGCCCATGGCAAGGACTGACCTAATTTGTGCATAACCTAGATCCGCAAGTTATGTCTTAAAACCCTATTTCTATTCATTTACCAAGAAAGGCAATGGTACTCAGCGACTAAATTTTAAAAAATCATGAAGCGAGGTGGGGATGTTGCCCTTTAATTTATGAACAGATACTAGAGCTCAATTACGGCGAAGTCATAACACTGATATAGCTTAAAATTCTTTTCAAACGTGGAGGCAGTAACACCATGGACCTGCATACCCTGTTGAGGAAGAGATTGAAGGGTGTTTAGTTGATTGTGAATATCATTAGCTCTATGGTTGGCTTGAGTTACGTGTACATATTGGTCAGAATTCGGGGAGAAAATTGAGTGACATTTTATCATTTTCTAAATAATGTGCACTTGTTCATTTGGGGATAAGCCTTTTCCTGGTTTACATATAGTTTAAAATTTTTTAGTGCAGGAAGTGTAGTGATCCCCAGCGCTGGAGCACGAAAAGATCGTTAAACACGAAAGTATCATGGCCTACTCTGGTATGAAACCAATACCAACCACGAATATGCACCTTATATACAGGGAATATATAAGAACATTGAATTTATATTGCATTACTTTCCTTTCAAATGAATATATTGCAAATGAACCAAATATATACCAAAACGTGAAAAGGGTTCAACAAGAAGTTTTTGAAATTCTATAAAAAAAAAATGAAGTGAAAATAAGTGCCTACATGTGTGCTGTTTGTGACCTTTCTAGTGTTACAAATTGTCTTGTTTGTTGTTATAATTTGACTTACTAACATAATGAATTTGAATCTTTTTTACTAATTGTAATGCTTCAAACAATCAATTAATTTCCAGAACAGGTTGTAAACTGAGTAATTGTTACTATTTTTGCACAATTACTGTAAATTAATAATTATGTTTTGTGTTAACATTTCTCAAATGAATAAGCGGTATTTGTGAAATTTATTCTCATGAAAGTATAGTTGTATCATACCAAATAAAAACCTTCAACTAGTATGTCTAAAAAACAACAAAAAAGAATAAATTAAAACCAAACTGGCGCGGACTCAAACTGAAGGCTCCTTTTTGCCGGGCTCAGCGCCCGGGGGATCGTCGTTAGACAGTCAATACATCTACAATCTACGTCGAGTAAAGAACGCAGCTTTCTTTAAACTTTCACTTACTAACATGCATATTTGACGAAATAACGTGCGCTGAAAAAATTACAGTGGACTTCTTACAATAAAAAGGATCAGAAAAAGACAATACTGGGCCGTAATTTAAAATCAAGCAAAATACTTTTGTCCAATTTTCCAGGCCGTTACGACTAAATTATAAGAGGGCTTCTATTTGAACTTTTGAAGTATATCAAACATTATTATGACTATTATGGATCTTCAATTATAGGTATTCTACAGAAAAATACTGTAAAATCTTACAGGAAAACACTGGCAGCAATTCTGCCAACAAAATACATAACTACAGCTTTGTATAGTTTCCAATCACATTCACGTGATATTTTACCGTTTTAATTTCTTTGTTTTTTTTTTGCATTATGTTTTACCAAATTAAAAGTCCATGGACCGATCGATAATAGGCTAGTCCCTGGACCCCAGATTTAACCCGAGGTGGTCAAAATTTTGGTTAAGAAAAGCTAATATTTTTCTTATTTACCCTGTGAAATTATTAGGGCTAAAGGATGTTGGTTTGGATGTTATGAGAGAAATATGCCAATTTTGGCGGACCAATATTAGTTTTACATAGTCCTCTATGGGGATTACAAAATGTTTTAGCTCTCATTTCAAACGGGTTGAAATATCGGCGCGAAACTTACAGAGTGTAGTATGGCTTCACTCCAAAACCCTATCAGATTAAAAAATTATTAGACTGATAGCACCGTAAAATTTTGGTTGACAAATGTGGTTATAGGCCTACTAAGTAGTGTGTTCGTAAGTGCTTTCTATTTTCAACACATTCACAATCTCTGTAATAACTCGCTAAATATATATTTTTCAGTGTTTTGATTGAATTACAGCAAACAGACGAATGCAGATTGGTCTGTTTGGAAGACTTTCATTTGACGTTTGGGTATGATTTCCAATGTGATAATCTATTATATCTAAAATTGGAATGTTATTTTTGCTCAATATTTGGTATAATGAAAAGACTGTGATATGTATCATAATTGCAACCAAACTCAATTTCGCCAAAATGGTCGATTGGCCTGTTTGGAAGACTCATGACGATATATAGCGCCTTTCACAAAGTATCAAAGCGCTTTACATTTAATCGGCTTTCTCTAGAATACGTCAGCTGCCATAAATGCCCAGGTTAAACATACTTTTGGGAGGCGCTCAATGGGTTATTCACAACAGCTCCGCAGCTATGACACTCAAAAAGACATAAAGGAAATATTAGAACTGAGATGAAATACAGACAGAAGTTCTGCAAATGTACATGTATCTGGAAAAGACAAACCTAGAAATGAAAATGTAAGGAGAGTGGTAGTCGTCTGATCCACAATGGACTCAATCAACATCATCAAAGAGTAGAGGCTCTGGTGGTTCGGTAACCCAATGAGAAACTCAACCTGCACTGTCAGCATATGATGGCCATGTGACAGGTAGAGAGCCAGAGGTCTGTTAGGAAAAGATGGCAAATACGTGCAGCAAACCAAGCCTATAAATGGCAGACACCACCAGCACAGAAGAGAGAACTACGCGATATCCCACAATCCATACGCGTTGGGAAAAAAGTAAAGTAGGTAAGTTTCAATCTTACTGTATCTCTTTGGGAATTCGAAGTGTTTATTTGGTAGCCAATGTGTTTGCCTATGCTTGGAATTATTTGTTGATACCGTATTATGTTCCAACATATTAGATCAAGCAACTAGGCCTTAAAGGGGGATGACCCGATTTAAGTCTATAAAGTTTTCGTCTTGATAGAATGCCCTTCACCTATACTCTCATCTGTTAAGTTTCGCGTTTTTTTTAATATTTCAACCCGTTAAATGAGAGCTATAAACGTGATTTTGTAATCCACATAGAGTACTGTGTAAAATTAATATTGGTCGACCAAAATGGGCATATTTTCGCTCATAACATCCAAGCCAAACACCCGTTAGCCCTATTTCGCAGGGTAAATGAGAAAAATAATAGCTTTCTTCCGATACCAAAATTTTAACCACTTCCTGCAACAAATTCTACTTCCCATCAAGTAGAGTCAAAACCGCATGAAAACCTGGGGACGAGTCTATTAGCGATAGGACCATGGACCTTTAACCCTCGTCTACCTGAGCCATTTTTTGTAACAAAAACCCTGAAGGGGGGTGGTTACCACCCCCCCCCCCTGTGATTTTCGTTACTGAACTCCCGATTCCTATAAATCTGGTACCAAAGGATAGCTTCTTTCCATTGGTACCGAAATAAGTTCCAACATCCCCATTATGACGTCACCATGATGTCATATGTTGAGGAAAGTCCGAAAATACTGATATAGGGTGGAAAATTTCGCAATTTTAGCGACTCAAACACCTTATTATAGCTCTCAAATGCTGTCATTATATTAAACTAGTCATTTCCGATCAAGTAGAGTCAAAAACCGCATGAAATTCTGATTTTCCTAACCTTTTTGGCGAAAAATTGTACTTCTAGCATTAAATTTTTCACTGTGTGTGTCTATGAAATGGCAGTTTTGCTGACATGCGAACTTATGATGTCATTGTGACGTAATGCTAGGCATGTTGGTACTCATGTTGGTATCAATGGAAAGAGGAGGACCATAGCTATCTATTGGTAGCAAAATCAAGTGTCTGTACTGTGATGTTCCTGTGATGTGTTAGGCATGTTGGTACTTCTCTTCCGAAGGGGGGGGGGGGGGTGGTTACCACCCACCCCCCCCATCCATCACTTTGGGATCACCCTGTATCTTACCTATACCCCGGTGGATGTTTGTTTTTGGATGAAAAGGAGCGGAACATGTCAATTGACAATTACATTAAATAATTTGGCACCAAAAAAGGGGGTTTTAGCAAGCCGGGGAAAAACCTGAAGGGGGTGGTAACCCCCTTCGGTAGACGAGGGTTAAATATTCTAATAGCAGAATTATTCCATAGTATTTGGTGACGGAAGTTTGAATAATCAGAATTATACACCACATAAGCCCAAGCATTTACAACCTCCTTAATAAAACAATTACCTATAGACTTAATACAGGTCTCATTAGGTTTGATATTACAGGACCAAATAAGATCGCCACCGAGATGTTTAAGATAAAAATTGTAAAAACACTTCCATTTGCCATTATTGTTGTCATCTAAAAGACGTTTCACCCTAAGCAATCTTAAGACCATTAACCATTGATGGAAAATGGAACATCCTAAGACCTCCAACAGAATAGTCACCGATAATGGTCTTCCTACTAATCTTGTCAGATTTACCTGACCAGATAAAATTGTAAATCACGGTGTGAAGTTGATTGAAAAACTCATCAGGAGGCTTTGGTAAAACGGACAAAAGAAAAATAAGCTGAAAAAAGGCCTAAACTTTTAACAATGGTGATCTTACCCATAGGTGTAAGGTCTCTCAAAGACCAAATCCTCAAGATGTTCTTGAGTTTCTCAAGCTTCGGTATAAAATTGAGCTCATACATATTACTCAAATCTTGCTGCAAAACAATACCAAAAGCTTGGGTAACAAGCAAACAGACAATTTTAAACCTGAAGATGTAACATCTAGAGGATCATGCCTGTAACAACCTAAAGCCAAAAGCTCACCTTTACTTAGATTTATTGTAAGCCCAGAGTAAAAAAGAATGAAGAACATTAATTGCACTACACAGAGATTTCACATCATGAAGATACAAGGTAGTGTCGTCGGCATAAGTACTGATAAGAACTTCCTCATTTTCAATATTAATGCCTTTAATGTCATCATCACCTTTAATAAGTAAACTTAAGATCTCCCAACACATGATATATAAAAGTGGACTCAGGGGGCATCCCTGCCGAACTCCCTGCCGAACAGATTAAAAAAAACAAGAGGAGTGGCCATTATTCATAACACAGGATGAGATATCGGCATAAAAAATTTCACCTTTTAATTAATCATTCCCAAAATTAAAATAACGAAGGGTTTTAAAGATAAATGACCACTCAAGCTTGTCAAAACGCTTTTCGAAAATCAACCAAAAACATAAAACCCGGTAGATTATTGGTTATTTAGATAATCAATCATATCCTGGGCTAAACGAATATTCTTCCCCAATATATCTACCGGGTAAAAAAACTGTCTGATCACTATGAAAGATATCAGGGAGAACAGTTTTCAGACGGTTAGCGATAACCTTCACACTTAAGTTGCATATTATCCATAAGCTTAGGAACGTTGGTATTAACTAACAGATCTTCAATATTACAATCATATGGGTTGCATGAGGAATATAGATTTTGATAATACGTCTGTTCTTCTTTCAAAATATCACTACCCTTTGTAAGAACATCACCATTATCAGTATAAAGTTTTGTAATAACATTTTGTTTATAATTACTTCTCCAGATTAATAAAGAATTTGGATTTTTTCCCCATGCTCCACCCAATTTGCCCGCGACCTAATAATATGACCATCAGTTTTGATTTTATACAATGTGTTAAGCTCAGAGTTACATTTCTGAATTTGATCAACAATATCCTCAGTTGGATCTAAAGAATAACATTGTTCAAGATAATTTAACTTATGAACAAGATATTCCTCCTGAACCTTCCTTTTCTTAGCAGCCTTAGCTAAATATATTTCTTACGTAATTTGCAAAAAACATACTTTACATGAAAAGCTTTTCAAGTGTCTCGACACACAGTATCATGTAGATGCTAAAATTTGTTTTGTCTTTGCGTTGTATCAGTTTTATTTTTTTGACGGAAAAAGCACAAATGTAAGTATTTCACATAAAACATATATTTTATTACATTTAAATAAGAATCAATAACATATGTTAAGTCGAAACACTTCCTTGTCGCGTCACTGTTAGTTCAGAAATAATCTGTTGAGAGCTTTACACATTATTGAACTTAATACCATATCAATACAATTTTAAGTGGTGTCATTTATACAGGCAATTCACTGCAGTGAAGATATTATTCTTTGGTCTATTGCGGCGGTTAAAATAACGACTATCGGGTAGTGATGGCTCTTGTAAAGCATTATGTCAAAAGAGAACCTCCTTACCTGACTAATCTAAAATAGATAGCATATATTGCCTTCAGTAAAAAGGCTGTAAAACGATGTATTATAGTAATAAAGCCAATTCCAACTAACAGTTTACATGGGTGGGCCATCCAGCAGTGATTCTGCTATTTACCAGAGGACTGTGAGCATTACTTGAAGAAAAATGAGCTCTTATTCCTCTTTAAAATTAAGGGCTGCGAAAATATTTGAACACGTCATCTTTATTATCTTGTACAATATGCTCCTGTATATATAAATACACAAACAAACCTCTCTATTGAAGCCTGTATAGAAGATTCTACTTACAAGTCACCGACGCTAATCACCGACGGCAATTCGCGCATGTGTAGTACATTCCTGACTGACCTAAGTTCAAATTCACCGCGTTGCAATATACACACAACCGAATCTGTGTGTACATTGTACGTGTCATACAAACACGGTTCCGCGCATATAATTGTGACAGCAATCAATACTCCCATTGCATTTCCCAAATCAAACTTGGTTCCACTGCCGGAAAATAGGTGACATAGCAAATATGCATGGCTAAGTAAAAGTAAATGTCACCTTGCAATGATGACACTGTGGGTTCAGGAATGATCTAAGTAATACCGACACAGATAGTACATCTCACTAGTCACATTATATCGCGCATAATCTACGATTATTTAGGAGTACTTTTTCAACCCTCAATTTCCGGGATTGACTCATGGCGCAACGTTACTAACACAAAACAACACCAACACTTAACAACGGAAAGTCTTATTTAAATTCTGTTTTCGGCTTCCGATAGCCGAGACCATACCGGATTTTCCCATTATCATTGCGCATGTAATTTTGACCACCTGAGATCTCTCGAACGTCATGAACACATATTTCAGAATTTCCGAAATCTCCCCAAGCTTTATCACAAATATGACGTCACCATTCAGTAATGAGAGTAATGAGCGGCGCTCTTCATTTGTAATTGTATACGAAGAAGACTGTTCGTGCAATAGTTACGAATAACACCATAACAGGCATGGGTCCTCTTACGCGAAAATGACAAAGGTCGCATTTGGGATACATTCTTGGCCTGCTATTTTTTAATCGTTTGAATCTTGGTATTATCCAATTAGAATGATTTTCTCTCATCAATAGCTAATAATTTGTAATCAAATCAGTTTGCCGGTAAAGAGTTAGATAGAGTGTGAAATGGATTTACGGGGATAAGTTGTTTGCTTCCTTAAAGATCAATACCAGAAGTCTGTTCCATTTCTTCCGGCAGGCAGAAAGCACGTCGAAAAAACATCTATATTTTCTTTTTTTCTCTCTCTCTCAAGTTAGCTCACCTTCGACCACTCGCAAGATAGCTCAAAGGAAAACCAAGTAAGTATATCCGTAAAATGTGTGTAATTTCCTGCTTAGTTGTGATAGGAGAAAGTCCTAACCAGATAAAATATTTCAGCTCTAAAATAATGTTATTTTTATTCAATGGATCCAATATTCGTCCGCTGTAGGTAATATTTGGAGATTTGGAATGCGTTTTAAATGGAATGTTTAATGAATTTTGGAAGCTAATAATAGTCTACTCCACCAAAAAATACTGAAACTCTTTGAGATTTGTAATCGTCTGTGAGGAGAGCGTCTATATAGAGGCCAAAGCTACGTAGTTTAAATGGGGATTTGATGGTCTACTGTGTAGTAGTCAGTGGACATACTCATTGAAGCTCCTGAACATACAGCCTAATCTGAGGGTTCGAAGTCTTTAAGATTTGCAGCCTTAGCAGCCTGGGTGAACTTACAAAAAGTCACACGCACTTATGGATGAATGGCTAGTATTAGCCTTGGAGCGTTTGAGTTGTTAGCTATGCTCATCGAACTTTAGCTTAGGGTGGAGGTTGCAAAGAGGACACATTTGTAAGCAAATCATGTATAGGCTACAAAAGTATAAGCAGAAGGGCTGCAAGAGATAGCCTATAGAGTGGGAAAGATAATAACCAATTGTGCAGTGGGATGGTGTAAAAATTCTTTGACCTTGGACCTAACTTATCAAAGTTCTTGCTCTGAGCTCCTAGAGTTAATTACGGCGGTAAAGGCGATTTACAATTTCAGCCCTGTATCTTAAGGAACTTGAAGTGTAGCAATCTATTTTTTTTTAATTCAACTGAGAATTTTTTACTTCACTTAAGTGTTAAAAAGTCACAGCTCTTTTGTGAGTACAATTGACCCAAGGGTTGAGTAGCAGTTTCTCTGCCTGTAGTAAACATTTTACTCTGTAAAAGAGTCAATATTTGATCAACGTTTGTTGAAGTAAAATGTTACTCCCCTGTACTCAATGTTGAGTGTTGACCTTTTTACTCAACAGGGCGTAAAACTGTTACTCAAACCCACAAGGAGAAATATATTATTTGTTTACTGGATTTCGAAGTAGCTTTCTGCTCAACCGTTGAGAACATGTTTGACTAAACTGATGTTGAGCACACTTGTGAGCAACTTAAAATTACAAAATGTTTATCTCAGAAGGCTACAAGTTGTCACCAGGTTGAGTAAAATGGATTGTTCAGTATACTCGAAGCTTCCAGATATTTGTTTGATTCTGTAAAGGAAATACACCTTCAAAAATCAAACGAAAACAGGCGGTATTCTTTGTATTTACAAAAAAAATAACACAAAATCTACAAGGACATTACTTTACCTTTTACCTTTTTCTGCGAAGGCCATGGTGCGTTCAAATCATTGTAGATGCCGCTGCACGATGCACGTCGTGTAGTCGTGTTACGATGTACATGACAACAGTAAAACTATAGGCCGTAGAGTTTTCAGATTAATGTAAACATCATGCTGGATAAATGCAAACCTATAACTTTACTGAGCAATAGCAGAGTCCCCATTGAATACACAGCGCTCACAGTGATACAGGCACCAACGGTTGAAAAGGTGACGAATTCAGCTTGATATCAGGTACAGTAGATATAGTCGGGTTATGCCGGAATCTCGCCAAGTTCACAACCATGACAAGTCCATTGCATCACCGCAATAATTATTATTTTGATTATAACTGTTGAATGTAAACGATCAGAGTGACCAAAATTTCCGCGACACACCAGCTTGTCATCTGCCATTGATATGTTCCGCGGCCATTCTTGGGTTGCACGGGTCTGGGTTCGTTCAAACGTGCTTAAGATCAGAATCAAACGCGTGTAATTTCTGATTCCCGTCCCTGCGTCAAACTACTTGTCAGCAAAGTGAGGTCGATTTCAAAACTGCTTTACTTTTCAAATGTGTTTCCCAATTTTAATCGGGTTGAGGAGTAAAGGAATGTGTGGTTATGCCCTGCTGATTACTCTTGACTCAAAATTTTACGAAACACGCTTTACTCCCACACTGAGTAAAATATTATAGGGCCTGGGGTTATCGTTCCATCAAGTCCGGGTTTAATGACGATGCCACTTTTGGAATATAATATGTTACAATAGATAGTTGTGGTAACAAGAAAGAGACGTTTGGATACGGACATGGTCACATGTCAAATCCTGATGGGCGATTATTTTTTTATTACCAGCTGCCATTTTGTTACGTGATCAATTATGTTGGGCTTTAATGCAAGTTTTTACAATAGAGGGATCCATTGTTATAACAATTGTGTTTATCTTCCATGTATTTTATGGTATTCTTTACCTCACCGGTGACCATCGTAGTGTATCGCGAATAAAAGCGGGTCTCTGATTTTGACGTCACCTAAAACTTTTGCTTCACAGGATTGTTTTGCTAGTGGGAGGCAACTAAATTAGGTAAATAGTGGTGGAAGCCCAGTAGAAATGGTATAGAGCTGAATTGACACGAATACAAAAGAAGGTACCCTGACTGTAACAACCAAAATCCGATAAAATCCGCTTGGGGATTTTTTGGTAGGAGGGGGCATAATGGGACATGATTTGTAGAGGGGTGAAAGATAAAATTATTAGAAATATATATAAAAATGCAGGACCATTATATTTTGCAATGTCCCACTGATTAAGAAAGGTAGACTTTACCCTATCTATATTTTTTTTGGGTGTTATTTATGTGCCGTATCCGCGGACTAAAGTACATGATACAAAGTAAGTGCTAAGGAGTGAAAGAAAAACTAATTATGCCATAATTCAAAGGATAATTTCAAGTTCGCATAGAAATTAAATCAGGATAAAAAACCACATTGAATTTGAATAAGGAAAGTATTACATAAACAATCTCGAAGGATCTGGAATGTTAAGATAAAAACAATGTGCCCAGAAGTAGCTCCTAACCCACAAACCCCCAAAGTGCGGCTAAATTGTTCGATGTGGTGTACTCTTTTAACTCATCAATTCTGATGAAAGGCTAATAGTGCGGACAGCAAGAGCCCAAAAAACCTCTATTTTTCGAGTAACCGATGACCTAATTGAACAAAGTGCATCATATATCAAAATGAATCTTGAAATATCAGAATCCGAAAATGCATGATGCAAAAAATATAAACGTGTACAAGTTGAGTTATGAGGGGGGGATAGGACCCCTATGAAAAATCACCAATAAATGAAATGACACTGGGGCCATCAATCTATAGTACAAATTCCAAGGCTTTGCATTATAAGCATGTGTTTGGATATTGCACTTATCAAATTATGTGGTTAGACCAGTTATTATATAAATAATTCTAAAGTAATGAAGATCACCATGGGGGTGGGGGGGGGGGGTCACCGAAATTTGATAAATACAGGCGCGTAACCAGACCTGAGCCTCGGAGGGGCAAGACTTAAGAAGTTTCCCCATTTTTTTCGGGCTCGATTCGCTCGCCGGGTAGAACCATATTTTTCTCAGACGCGTTCGAAATTTGCGAAGAGCGGGGGGGGGGGGGGGGCGAGCGCACTCGAACTGATACACATACAAACACACTATTTTTCTCCTTCCCATTGCATCTATCTCTCTATCCTTCCCCTTTTATTATCTCTTTTCTGCCTCCATACATTGTGATTCTATATTGTAAACCTTCTCCTTCATGTGCATTCTCTTGCTCACATATCTTACCCTTCTTATCCCCTTCTTTTAGTCCCCATTTTTTAGCTATCTCGTCACCATTTTAGTTGTCCGGGGGGCAGTCTGCCCCCCCCTGCCCCCCCGCTGGTTACGCCACTGATAAATACCATATATTCAGAGTGATGGCTACAGCATCTGACTATTTTCTCCCAGGAATGAAAAACGCTTAACTATATGGTAAAGTGATCTTAGATATCCCATTCATCAGTCTAACATCCTTCACAAATTTACGATAAAATACTGTCCATTACTCTGAGGTAGAGTAGGCAACAAGTTGGGGGGGGGGGTTATGGAAGTGAAACTGTCTATACTTCAGTGTGTAAAGTTTTGATAGAATTAAAGTAAATCATCATAGCCATGTTCGATTCATATTTTTCTCTCATATTATTTAACTTACGTGCAGTAGCGTAAAAGGCCGGGTGGGGCATGTTGCCACCCTAGAGATCTTTGACCCGGAAGAAAGAGCTTCAAAATCTTGATAAAATCAGTCTTTTTTGCTTGCCTACCAGGGAATTTTCACTTACAACCAGGAACATCTGCCTTAAAACCACCTCGAACCGGGGAAAAGTGCCTCAAAATCGGGAAATTGCTCCTTCTGATAAGTGACCCCTGTACACCCTTACTTATGTGCACGCAGGGCCGTACGCAGGATGTATTTTGGGGGGGTGCGCGGGGAATTCGAAAAAAGTGGACCTTTTTTCGAAAAGTGAACCTTTTATTGATAAAGTGGACCCTAACCCCTAAAATGCGTCCTTTTTTGGACTTTTTGGACATTTTATCACCAAAAAGTGGGCGTTCTTGTCAATTATTTTACTAAATTTGGGAACTTTTTATCAAACAATTCAGCAAAAAGTGGACTTTTGTACCCTTGGGAATTTGCGGGGGGGTGCGACCGCACCCCCGCACCCCCCCCTCCCTTCCCCCCCCCCTGTGTACGGGGCTGTGGGCACGAGGGCTTGTTTTTCTGCGATTTTATTACTTTGGAAACAAGATTTGGAACTCTAAATGTTTGTAATTGTCTAAATCTATTTTTTGCCAGAAGATAATTTTCCAACCCTATAGACACTAACGGGAACGTGATTTTAAAATATAAATTAACAAACTCTGTTGCTAAAAATATTTTCTGCTTATGTATGGGCATATATAACAAAAATAATTATGTAATTAGAAAAGATATTTAATTTTAACCCTTTATGTACCGAAAAGAAGCAATTTCATCATCTTGCAACTGCACGCCATCGCTGTACAAACCTACACTGTAAAAAAAATACTGTAAATTTACAGTAAAATCCTGGCAGCAATTCTGCCAACAAAATACCGTAAAATTTACAGTAGTGTAAAAAATTAATTTAATCAAAACGCTTAAAAACACACACACATATATATATATATATATATATATATATATATATATATATATATATATATATATATATATTTGGTGAGTTATTACAGAGATTGTGAATGTGTGGAGAATAAAAAAGCACTGACGAACACCCTAACTTAGTAGGCCTATCCACTGTATATACTGTAAAATTTACAGTTTGTTGTAAAATGTATTACATCAAACTGTAAAATATACAGTAAATTTGAATGAAAACCTGTAAAAGCTATATTTTTTTCGGGGTTTTGTTGGCAGAATTGCTGCCAGGATTTTCCTGTAAAATTTACAGTATTTTTCCCTGTATATTTTAGTACTTAATGGTATAATTGAAAAATTCGTAGTAGTGTATGATGATGTTGTTACTCATTAAATTTCTAAGTGCGTCTTCACTTTTAGATTTTGTCATTATATGCCTGTAAATTGAACATAAATTTTACATTATTTTTCTGTATTTCCAATTACAGCCAATCTGTAAGTTTTTACGTTTTTTTTACCAGTATTCTTCTTGTAAAATTGGCACTGTAATTTTTTTTTACAGTGGTATGGCAAATACATGTTGTTGTAGATGCCCCCTCACCAAAAAAAAAAAAAAGGATCCACCACAATGGTAATGTTTTGTGCCAAACATAGTAAATTGTCCTTCTTTAGCATTTTAGCATTAGATCCTGATGTGTTTAAATAGTCTGGTTAACCAAGAGTAAAGCAAATGATATGGCAAGCAATGTCGAAAGGTATAACTGGTAGATCATTTTCATCCGGGGTGGGGTTCTTATAGTTTGATGTGGCGGGCCGGCCGAGAAGGTATAATGTTCATTAGCAGTGTTGGTAATAATAAACTGTCCCTTTTTTCTTAAAATTGGTATATGTTTCATTCTGTTTCAAGTATATTTTACAGTGGTCAATCAGGTATGCAGCATGCTTAAACCACAATTTGAAAACATGATGTTCTGCCATAATTGCTCCAAATACATTTTATTTTAACAGTTAGTTTTCTCAGCTTCTAGGGCTTTGTCCAAAACCTCCACCAAAGCAGGTATAAGATGGGTAGAAACTCTTTAATTTTTTTGTAATATTTTCGGGGTAGTGGTTCAAACACCCGGCCGCACATCCCTTCCCAAACCATACGCGAGAGCCCCCCCCCCCCCTGATTGGTACAGATCATTTCAATTAATTCTGAGGTTCGTATTATATGTCCACTCAAAAGGAATTGTCATTCCAAGTTTATATTCTTCCTGGTCTATACTTAACCCTTGTCTTAACAAGAGGGGTTACTAACCCCTCAGTGAACTTTCCTCTGGTGCGTTAAAATGACCAAGCTTTCTTAAAAAAGCTTCTGTGTACTCTTTTCCTCGTCCTTGTCCGGTCTTTCAAGCGAAAAAGAAATGTGAAGGTAGTACTTTCCATCACCGAGTTAGTGTATGCCTAAAAAGTCGAAGGGTGAGAGGGGTGATTGCCATCCAAGAAATATTTAATTGTACATTTTAAAAGTGTGCCATAGGTATGGGTCTAAAACCTATGTTTTATGTAATACTATAGTAATTGTCATTATTTAGAGCTGAAAACCGCATGAAAAGCTGAATTTCCTACCTTTTGGGCAAAATTGGATTTTTCACCATTTTCTTTTTTGAATTTTGGTTTTCTTTTTCGGTTTTTTTGTTTTTTTGTTACACTTTTTGGTATCAATGGCAAAAGAGGAGGCCTAAACCTCTCTACCTTTTATCAAAATCAATAAGCATAACGATGCTTGTAACAACCCAACACCCCACCCCACCCCCTGTTATGAAAGGGCTTAGGTACAAGAAGGGTTCAAGAGTTTGTGAAAAATTTGGCAATAAGCCAATAATATTCTAACACGTTGGATTCCATCTGGTTTCAACCACATAGTTTATCATCTCATGTAGATAAAAATATGAAATAATAACTCCAACACAACCATAGAAACAAAGAGGTGCACTGTTGTGTATAA
The DNA here is from genome assembly GCA_023653785.1 of Ophioderma brevispina. Lineage (NCBI taxonomy): Eukaryota > Metazoa > Echinodermata > Ophiuroidea > Amphilepidida > Ophiodermatidae > Ophioderma > Ophioderma brevispina. The sequence goes on along the minus strand of JAMKCH010013965.1, from coordinate 13,510 downwards.
TTTACTACCTAACCTTCTCGGCTTATAAAGAGTTACGCCGCGGCCTATATTTTTACAATTTTTTTAGCTAAGAGAGATGCGCCCAGCCTATAATTTTACTGAACTAACCATTTCTAAGCTAAGATGATTGCGCCAGTTATCTAAACCTAAACTAAACCCTTATAGTGTGGGTTGGTATGGTCCATGAAACAGTTCCCCTAGGTATTTTTGGTGCTAAAGTTGATTTTCCTTGCTGTTTTTTCATTCCATAGGGACCAGACAGTTTGAATGATGGGGTGCAAATTTTCGGACTGCTTCCCGCCTTCCTCAAGGAGGGAAACTAACTACATGGAAAATTTAATTAAAATCGAGTCAAATTGTGTTTTAAAATGTACATTAACATGTTCGGCTCCTTATAAGGGCCTTTAGAAAAAAGTTAATATTTGCCTAGGTTCCGACCTTTAGTTAAAGCGCTATAGCCCCATAATTGTTCAAGGTCATCCTGGGGTAAATTTTTAACACACTGTTCAGATTTTTGTTGAAACTGGGTGATAAGTTGTTTGATTTCCCTCACAGGATCCAAAAATGTATTATTTTACAGTGTTGTGCCTTTGGGTGGCTAATTACATAGCAAAATGTCGAAGGGTCTATATGGGTCTATTAACCCGGGAGCTAGCACACGTTTGTAACACATCTCAAGTACAAATGGTTTGATTATTAAATATGTTTGACAGACTGACAGGGAACCCCTTCAACGGATTCTTAGTGCCGCAAGTGGTGGCCTTTAAGGAGAGGGGGCAACAAACCAAAACAAGTTTTGTACAGGGGTCAAATTTGTAAATTGATCCAATCATGTGTGAAACGCACACCATGTTATATGTCTAACCGTAAGGATTCAGAAAAGGTATAGTTTGTAATATGTACATCCTAATGTTTCAGAGTTAAGCTACAACAGCAAAATCATAAAAAGGGCACTTTCATTGTACAGGTTCACATTTTAAAATTGCTCCATTTGGTAAAAAATGGCGCAAATTTTATCAACTTTATGGAGGTTTTCGGTTCAAAATTGTGGTCACAATATATTAGTGGGACCAACTCCCAGATTTGTGATAACAAGTATCACAAGAGCATGTCTTATTCAAATGTTCATACTCAAAATAGGGTAACCTTGACCCCCCATAACTTAATTTGTCATTTTTTGATTTTTGCATCAGGCATTTTCCTGACGCATGGGACCTATAGCTAACAATTTGATATATGCAACCTTTGTTCCAATTAGAGTCACCACCTATCGACAAAACTTGGGCCTCTGCTGCAGCACTATAAGCTATGAATAGCCTATTTACGTGTAAAGTAACAACAAATCATCTTTCAGTTGGACAGTTTTGTTAGAGATCTGGCGGCCACTAAAGGTCCCTTTCAATTAGTAAGGTGATTAAATCGAACGAATCACCTTTAACCAGTAATTGGGTAGGTCATTTAAACTAGTTTCTATTCTTATGACCGACCGCGTATGCGGGTTTGTTTATGTAGCTTAGGTCATTATAGCTTTTTAACAATAGCTGTCTGTTTTTTTTCTGTATTAATCCCGCTTACCATTTAATAAACAATTATTCGTTACTTGAGGTACAATGCTGATAAATGTAAATAAATAATATATGATGTCTGTGTTAACAAAACACTATTTAATAGTGTTGTTATGACCCGGGGGGGCCACTTGTATTCAAAGTGGATATGATGCTGAACATGGCTTCAAAATGGCACCCTAAACACGGTTTTCACCGACTACAAACAAGCTAAAACATACCCTAAACACGTATTTTTTTTATCTGTTTATTATGATAACCCTCAACAAGTACTGGCATTGCATTGAATCGTAATACCTTTATTATCCTGCTTTGCTTCACCTTCCCAGGCCAAGTTCCGATTACAATTTTTGGATATTTTTATCCTGTTTAATGAGATATAATAATACAATTTCCATTGTTAAGAAAAAAAACATACCCTTTTTTTTCCTATGTGTGCTGGTTTGACAACCCTAAACGATGTCACGCGCGTACATCGCCTGTTGGAAAAAAGACGCCCTTTTTAACGCTATTTCCTTGTTCACACGCATCATATCCCCCGCTTTTGAATACAAGTGCCCCCCGGGGTTATGAGAATTCAAATAAAAATATAAAACTCTCCGGGTATATTGTGAAATTAGACAGACCAAAAACAATGAAGGGATTGGCAAAGAGTAGAAGCTCGAAGTGTCAAGAGAGAAAATGATGCTCACACAAATGACCAAAAATAGTTTCATATCATATTTTAATAAATCATACAACTGGAATAAATAAAATTATCACTTGAAAAATATGAACCCCTCAATTACCTTAAACAAAATTTTATTTTGGCAAGCATTTAACGGTATATGCCTGCAGACAATTAGAAAGAGATGTTTACCAATACCACTATGAGACAGAAATGAACGGAAATGCTGTTTGAAGTTCGTGTCTTATCTTATCGTTAAGGAATGGCCCAGTGTCCTAAAAAACGTGTTTTAAAAGATTGTCACCATCTTACACGCTGAAGCTACAGTTTACACGCGTGTAATATTAATGGTCAAGTGTTCAAAGATGCGTAGATATACCTGTAACTTACACTTATTTCCTTAACCACCGACAAAAACCTCCTGTCAGCTCCATACTATATTGCCTGAGAAATGAAAGTTTTTAGAGGCAGCAGCGCAAATATACTGATGGAAAGTTTTGAGTCATATTGCCCCAACTATTAATGTACAATAAAATAGTGTTTGTAATGTTAAACTTTTGAATAAATTCATTAAAAGGCGTGTGGTTTTTTTGTTTGTTTGTCGTTGTTGTTTTGGTTCATTTTGTTTCATTTTGTTCGCTTGTAATGATTTACTTTCAAATTATGATTGTAATTCGATGATTTTTCATATCAAAGTAAGCTCGTAGGTTTTTATGGGTAACGGGCGCTATATATATAATATTTTTTGGTATATTTTTTAAACGATTCTAATTTAATTGTCTCCATCGACAAATCTGTTCAACAGACGACGGAAATGGGCGTTTACTACAGGAAACCCAAGCCGGTTGACCATTTTTTTTGGAAAATTGGGTTCGGCGCTTCAAGAAAATGTGCTATTATTGCTTTAAGTTAGCCTACAAAGTACCTGGATGTCTTCGGCCCTTATTATGCTCCGATCTTTTGTATGTTATTTGTATGTGTAAAATATTATCTCTATTTTTCCAAATGCCTAGCTATCATTTTTGCGAGCAAATGGAAGAATTTCATATTTTTGTGAAAAGTGCCATGCCGATTTGAGAGAATGGGTTGCGACTGATCGCGCCAACCAGTGAAAGAGGCAAGTCGTGATAGAGCATCAGCGCCAGAAGGTGTTTTGGTTAGAAGAACGAGATACCAATATCTGACACGGGAAAATTCAGAGAAAAAATATAACTTTGCAAATATGAACGTCTGCCGGACCCGTTGTTGCGTGTAGCCCAGGAGAGGGGTAAAGTTTATACTATGGGGGTCAAATGTTTGAACTGCTCTAATCTAATCAAATATAGCTCAAATTATTCCTTATAAGCATGAAGTAAACAGTCAATTGGTCACATGCTGTGGTGCTTCCTTTCCAAGATATTTGGAAAATAGGCTAAAGGTCTTTTTTTCAGAAAGGTCAACCCCGTTGCATACCCAGATTTGTTTTGTAAAAATAATAATTTTTTTTAATGTTAATGTACGGATCCAAATAAGAAATCTTTTGCACTTTCGGCATCTCCTTGTTTGTTATAGTGAAGGCGTACAAATTCCTGTAGGTACTCTAGGGGACGGGGACATTATACCCTCCCTATAAAGGGAACAACCCTATAAATGTAACAAGTTTCAAAGTATCATAATTTTAAACTAATTATCATAAATATATTTTTAATATTTTTTACAAAGAAATCTTTGTATTACAATTGTTACCTTTTTGAATACCAAATGACCTTTAGCCTATTTTCCCAAATATCTTGGAAAGGAAGCGCCACACACGTGTGACCCATTGACTTTTTTACTCTGAACCTAAGGAATAATTCAGCTATATTTAATTAGATTTAGAGCAGTTCAAATATTTGACACCCCATAGTAACTTTACCCCTCTCCTGGGGCTACACGTAACAACGGTTCTGAAAAGTTCTGTCTTTCATCATTCAATTTGAGTTTGTTTACAAGTCGCATCCACTCCACTGATTCATCATACAAAGAGAGAGTCTTTTTGACAGCATGTTTTGGCATCAACCATCAAGCTTAGGTATCAAATGTCCCAAGTGATGTAGTCTCCACTTTCTAGTTTTTTATATAACTAATATGAATTGCAAAACTGCACCCCAATTGTTATATCAGCGGGGTAAACCAGACAACAAATGAAATTCATTTTCCAAATAATCTGAGAGATATCTTAAGAGTGTTGATTTTAATACCCAAAAGTATATGTAATAATTCAACATTATGCAAATTCATTCTAGGCCTATGTGTGCCAAATTTACTCTTATATTGCCAGTGCAGATGAAAATACTTGGCTCCTTACTTGTATTACCTGTTGCTATTTTTTCTCTCTCTAACGATCTCCAAGTTATGAACATTTATACGGCGTACTATTACAACTATATTGTCAAATTTGTCACGTTTCTTGTTTGAAGAACAGTACGCGCGACGACGCGGAGGCGCCATTTTCCTTGAATATAACACAAAATATGCCTATTAATGTCTGTAACGAATTTTCAACTCGTATCCCAAATGTCACAATGCCACATACTGCAATCACAAATAATAATGGATGCTGGAATTGTTCCACGGTGTTTGAAAGACTTGCCTCATTGAAAGACGTTTATTTTTAGTCAAATTCAGAGCTATATGCTATTGTTATCTAACCAGGTGGGTCAATAAAATATACAAATTTTTGCTATACACTTTTTCCTTAGATTTTGAATTCGCTGTTGCTTGTTAGGTTGGCATTCCTACCCCTTTCAAACACTAGCTCAGCGATGCTTGTCTTTTTTTAAGACTATTCTTGTTTCACTGTTTTATGTATTTAATGCGTATAGATACACGCTCAATGTTTCCTACTTTGTATTTCAGTTATATTATATTCATCGAAAAACGATCTTTTATGCTGGAATGGCGGGGGGTGATCGGACAAAATGATGACCCATTATCTCTGAGTCGTTTATTAAGTCGATAGCTGCTCTGTGACAGTAAGTTTATTTGTATACATCTATACATAAGTTCACACCAATGTGACCATGTTTTTGTATCACACAGCAGCTATATCTAATTGTTCTTATTTCCGCGAGTTATCATGGTTATTGAGATAAGCGGATACAGACGAGAATTGTGGTATTAGTCCATTGATAGCATGCTAAATAACCACCCGTGATTCGGCAATGTGAATTGAAACGTAAAGAGAAATTAATCTCCTTTCCTTGTTTTGTGTGAGCTCCATAGACTTATTAAGCTCCATTCATTTCCGTTTCGACTGAGAACCTCCTGTCTTGACCAGTGGAACGATCTGGTCACGTGTTTGGAAGATCGCTTTGGATGAATCTACTATAATGGTTACATGAATATATTAAAAGTGAAACTGAAAACAAAAGGTGATTTTGATTTACTCATAATTATTTCAAGATAAAAATATTTACTGAATTTTGTATTTGCTCCACTACGAAATAAGAAATGTCTCATTTTTTGTACCAATACAACAATATTATCAGCTTAATCCTATCAGACGGGGATATTTGATGGAAAGCTATACATCAGTACAAAAATCAGGGTTTTCAAATAAACAACAAAACGGTTTGCATGATCTCCTAAGACCAAAATAATGGGAAATTTTGTTGCGTAAATTTTCTACAGAAACCATACATCTATATTAAATATTGTCAAATTATAGCAATATGGCCGGAATTACAATGCACCATGTACTAGATACTTATTCAACAAACAATTGAAACATAAAAAGAACCAAATACATATAAATAAATACGATTATAAGTATTTACGATAAACACTGATATTAAGTGATAAATTTTGTTTCTTAACAGTGGTTTGTCCCAACATATTCATTGCTTTTACATGTCCCCTCCCTTAGAGTAAAGTTGCGAGACAACATTATTGGTTTTCTTCAAAGCAATAATATTGCTTCTTTTAAAACACAATGTCTCGTATAATCAGTCAGCACATATATATATATATATATATATATATATATATATATATATATATATATAGTTACGTATTAACTTGAACAATAATGATATATTGAACACCTGAAGATACACTATATAGCCATCTGATAGAAATAAACTTGATTTCTATTACCCCTTTGTTTGACTTTCGCAAACATTGCTTTCTAATGTTATTTTGGCAATATTAAAAAACATTTAAATACTCCCTGAGGATTAATAGCGTTTTGTAAAAACGAACGTTGCAATTTCTGGAGTAAAGAAGACATTGCAAAGGAAGCTAACCCTTAGCCTTGAAGAAGGGTTACAATAAATATGCGTGCCTGTATAGTATCAAAATGGAAGTATAGAAACTAACACGCCCAAAATTTACCAAATCTCACTCAGCTGATATTATTGCTTAATAAGCAATATCATAATACACGGTAAAGAAAACGTTGATTAAAAGGGGAAACACAGCCTTTGTCTCTTTAAAAACATCTTGCTCAAAGTTGAGTAAAATCTTAGGAAAAACGTTGTATATTTTATCTATGAATAGGCAAGGTTTTAATCAATGTTTACTGAAATTTTACTCAACAGATAAACAAGTTATACCGTTCGCGTTATTAATCAATATTAAAGTGTATACGTCCCCTAGAACATTAAAAAGTATAAAAATGCATGAGCTTGGCGACTGGAAAGAAGCGGTAATGGTATGGATTGAGGAAATTCTATCATCCCTTGGACAATACAACACCTCGTAATTGATTGAACCAAGTTCAATTGCCAGATAGGTCAATAGAAAATAAATCCCCCTCTCTCGTACGTTTTTAGCCATACGTTTTTGCTATTAGTAAAATTACTATATGACCTTGGTAAATGAGTCGAGAAAGGATCTCATAATAATCACACTAGAGTATGTATAAGCACACAGCTTGGACCACACAAACGACTTGATTTCAAAGGGTGAATTGCTAGATGCGTACCAAATTCACCAGGTTTAAAAACCCATCAGTTTTAAGTTTAAATAGTTAAAAAAGGCCGGTATTCACAAAACCAGGTTAACTTTAACCCACGGTTAAAAGGGGTTTGACCCCCAACGATCATTGGTTAATTCATGTTATTATAATTGCCGGTATTCACAAAAGTGGGTTAACTTTACCCAGTGTTAATTTACCCTGGGTTAAATATCCCATAGAAGATAACATGAATTTAACCCATGATCGGGGGTTAAACCCTGTTTAAACCCTGGGTTAAATAACCCGCTTTTGTGAATACGCCCATATGGGATTATTTAACCTAGGGTTAAATTTAACACCTGGTTTAAAGTTTAACCCGCTTTTGTGAAACCGGCCAAAAGACTAGAATCCCAGCTGGCAGGCCTCGCTCTCTTCTCTCCCCTGCTTCGCTCTTTAATAAAAATTTGTTCATAGCATTTTGGGCTTCGTTTAAATATATTTGGCTTTGTGTAAAATCTTTTTACTCTCTAAATGATATAAACACATATTTAACAATACTACATTTTTTTTTTATTTTCATTTTAAAATTTTTGAATACCATGGTCAGGCTACTTAAACAAAGATGTTATGTACCAGAATCTAAATAAGAAAGATTGTTAAATGGTTTGTAATAGCTGAAACCCCATGGGACCCACGATATTCTACAATGGTGTGAATGAAAAATTACATGGTAGTAACTCAGGAAAGTCTGCATTTAAGCCCTCAATTCAATTATGACCACCAATGGTTACACCTATAACTGATATCTATCCAATTGAGTGGTTATCAATATTGCCTATATATTCTGATATTCTGGGAAATTTCTAGGAGCACACGTTCCACAGAAGTAGTTAAGCATATTGCAATAATTTAAATTTGGTGTGCGATGCTATTTTTTAGAGTCGAGATGCCTTGTGCGTAAATAAACATTAATAATATTAAAAAGGGTTACTTTTAAAATAACTTCAGTGTGCGTATGTGGTTATTTACTGAGACCGTAGATAAATTTTACTTCTTTATCTCGAATTAATTTCGCTTAAACATTAACACACAAACAGTCAGTTTCTGCCTAGCTGAGCGTTGTTGTGACAGCGGCTGAGTTTGAAAACGCTTTGTAAAATAGACACTTTTTATAACAATTGAATACAAAAACATTGTTTCTTCTCTTAGTTTTGCACTACAGGGATGGGTTTTATATATTAGCAAATCCTGAGCATTGTACGTGTTAATATGATTTAGCATTCAAAGGTAAAATTGTCAACAGAGAACCAATTTTATAATGAATTTCAGTCAGGGCTATTGGTATCGTATACAATTAAACTTTGTTTAATGGGTCTCTTCCTCTTCTTCTTCGTCCTTCTTCTTTCCTGGCTCTATAGTATCAATCATGAAAGATTTGTTATATACTCTGTACTTGCAGTCTTATGAATCTTTTCAACAATCATGTTTCTTTGATAGAAGTAACATGGCAGATCCTCTACTGTGAATCTATTCATCAGTGACAAGGTTCTTTAGAATTCCACAGCACATTCTTTACTGGTTTTTTTAGCGTATATGAACAGATGTCATTGAAGAGCAACATATTCGAAGAAAAGCGTATTCGTTGACAGCTGTGGAAATGTACGAAACATTCATTGGCGATGCCCGGGTTCATTCGATAATGGGCCCAGGTAGTACTTGCGCGTTTTGACGTTTTTGGGGTTGACGCTCGCGTATACTGCGGTTTTCTACGGCCTATCAACGTTGCGTCTTGTTGCATATATTCTTTGCATTCAAGGGGTCGTTTGATTTTTCTCACTGAGTAGTAGCAGTCGTTTCTTGTTTAGTAAGCATGGATTACAAATTAGGTTAAGCATACCTTGTCTTATACATCTGTTTAAGAATGACAATAAAGGTGTGCTTTGGGAACCGGTACTTTACGACGAATTGAAAACAAGGCGATGCCATTATTAAGTGAAAAAAGGGATGCCGGAGGCCGAGTTTCTTCCCCCATAGGTAATGGCGTCGTCGTAAAGTGAGTCCCGGTGTGAAAGCAGATACAGTCCGGCAGGAGCCATGTCGCCTCGGCTCATAGACGATAACGGCATAAATCGTGACCTAATGTTGTGTGAGCGTCACCAGGAATCGATTGCCCTATTGTTTCACCAGTTGTTCCCGACTAAATTGAGTACGCCGGACAATAATTACTTCTAACACCGTTGTAGAATTATTGTCCGGCGTACTCATAGTCCGGAATCAATGGTGAACAATAGGGCATCGATTCAGTTGACTCTTCAGTAACATTAGTTTTCACGCTTTATTTCCGTTATCGTCTATGGATCCCCGGACTATGGCTCCCGCCGGACTATATCTGCTTTACACCGGTGTAGAAGTAATTAGTCCGGCGTACTCATAGTCCGGGAACATGGTGAACAAGGGGCAATCGATTCAGTTGGACTCTTTACGCACCATTAGTTTCAGCTTTATTGCGTTATCGTCTATGGAGCCCCGTACTATATCTGCTTTCACACCGGTGTAGAAGTACCATTGTCCGCAGTACTCATAGTCCTGGAACAGGTGAACAGAGGGCAATCGATCCGTTGACTCTTTACGCAACATAGTTTCACGCTTTATTCCGTTATCGTCTATGGAGCCCCGGACTATGGCTCCCACCGGAATATCCGCTTTCACCCCGCTCCCAAAATCATACCTTTATTTCTAAATATCGCCTGCTTTCTAGCTCCATCAGTTTTTCTTAACAATCATGGAGAATTTGGGAAAAGATTAAGGATTAAATTCAATATAATATTTTTTTCAAGGAATACAAACCAAAAAATTAACATATTCGTTTTAGCTTTAATTAATTAGGTCAAATTGATGGCTACATTTTCCCAGATATGAATATTTTCGCCACCCTCCCATAATACGAACAACGGCTTTGAGTATCAGTAACTCCCCCTCTTATTTTATTATATATATAATAATAATGGAATTTATTAGCGCCTTTTACACAAGTCGACAAAGCGTTGTTGCCTATTACTATTATTCGGCCTTCAGGAAATCGTCAGAATCATTTCCAGATATTTTGAGAAAGTCTAGTACTACCTCCGCAATATGGTTGTATTTTTTTTAATTTATGTTCCTTTTTAGAAACTTTCCTTTTGTTTATGTAAGTCAAATGAGCAATATAAAATAAGTATATACCTGTTTTTTCTTGCCCAACGTCAAACTAAGAAACATGGAAAAGGGAATGCGTTTTTGTTTACGTTGTACTAAGGTAATAACATTTTTAAGCTTTTTTCCCAAAAATAAATATTCTTTTTTTGAAAGCGCCCCTATGTTTTTATGTTCATTAATATTAAACAGTGACAAAAGCAACAACTGAAACAATTCATGATCTTGACATAAATACTTTTTAATTGTCTATTTTGCCACAAAGAAGACTAACGGACATTATGCCATCTTACTTTTTTGGCTACTAGACCAGCAAAAATAACAAAATGTAAATTCGCTCCTTTTCTTAAACCATATTAAACATCAATAACAAGTTTTTTCTTCAATAACCCTACACAGGAGATTTTGGCCTTCTGGCTACAGATGAGTAATTGCACAGTGTGCCCATTCGGGCATCTGCACTGTGGGGTGGAGACGAGACCCAGCCGTGGCCAAATGGCAGTTGTGCATTGGGGCCAGATTGGCCTCGCAGGTCGGCCCCACAATGGCTGTTCAATGAGTATGCCAATCTGACCCTAAAGTCAACCGAAACGCTATCAGCATGTGATGCTCGAGTAGAGCCATTCTATTAGAGTCCCTCAATGCACAGGCTATATAGCAATCACTTGACTTCCCCGCGTAAATTAATTGAGACCTTCAAGCGTACCTTGAACGACACCATATTGCTATCTGTATGCAGTTTCAGGTGAAAATAAGTGTCTGAATCCGTGGGTTTAAATGTATTGTATGTAAAGAGACTCTTCAGCAACCAGCAACCTTCGAATTTTTGAAATCGGCCATTTCCGTTGCAAAATTATTCACATTTTTGTATTCTCACATAAGTCTTTGGGAACGGTGTCAAAGTCATCTTTATTTTTCTTTTCTTTTGCCATGGCACCATTGTAGTGTCCTCTTTCAAAACAAAAATATGTACAGAAATCTAAACGATAAAGGGATACACTTGATTTTTAGGATATGTTTCTGATATATGTAACTACCTGATTTCCCCCCAAAACACATAACATTAAGTATTTATCTCTCCATTACTATAGTTGATCCAACCCATCGTGTCACCGCAGTAAAAGTTTTGGACAGCGTCGATTAGTTAGGAGAGGAGGCAGAATATGTGGCTCGATTCACCTGTATCATGAACGAAGTGAGATAATCTCGCCTTTCATGTATACAGAAGGAATACCAAGGCTTTTGTGTTCCCTCGTATCCAAAACACGGGCGCTCAAGCCTCAAAGTCAGCAACGTTCAACTCACCTGTTACATTGAATATTAAAAAAAAAAAAAAAAAAAAAGTCTTTTATTTTCTTTATTTTGCCATGGCACCATGGTAGTGTCCTCTTTCAACACAAAAATATGTACAGAATCTAAACGATAAAAGGGATACACTTGATTTTTTTAGGATATGTTTCTGATATGTATACCTACAGATTACATAACATTACAAGTATTTATCTCTCCATTTACTAACTAATTTGAATAATGTTTGAAGAAAAATGTTTACATTTTGTGTTTTTCAATGAAAAGGAAAATAACCATTTCTTAATACATATGTACTTTAAGAACAATTTACACACTATCATTCTCCAACTTGCTGGATTTTCGCTTAATACACTCATATACAGAATTTTGCAGCAACAGAGTCTATTCGATAGCCTTACTTTACCCTAATTAGCATATTTTGACCAAAATGTGCAAAATTTGCATATTTTTAAAATCGCAATGCAAACAATCTGAAAATTTCAGGAATTTATCTATGAGCATAAACAAACATAATTATGAACCAAATGAGCTTAATTAATGCTGTTAAATTGGCCTAATAAACATAAATTTTTTAACCAAATATGTGCAAAATTTAGGAGTTTTGTTATTTTCTTGCATTTTGTGAGAAGTTTACAAGCTATCAGTCTGAAATTTTTATGGTTTCCCCTTCAAACCTTTACCAACACAACTGTGAAGAGCCTGGTTGTATGAAATGTTACATAGGCCTAATTTGCATATTGTTGCAAAAAATGAGCATATTTGAGATTTTTTATTAAATTTTGCATTTTGTAGGAAGTTTACAAGCTATCAATCTGTAATTTCCATGCGTTTTTCTTCCAACCTGTACAAACACAACTTTGTACGTAATGAGTTGAAAATTTATTTCATGACCTAATTTACATATTTTATCAAAATGCGCAAAATGTATATAAAGCTGTTTAGACCCCCATTTTCAGCATCATTGTCCACCAAGGATGCCATATTTTTAAAGGTTTGCCACTCTCGCCCAAAGGCCCCTATTTTTTGGAGAATTTTGAAAATTGACACCAAAATAACCCTACTTTTTGAAAATTTCGACTTTTTTGATAATTCAGCATATTTTTGTCCACATAACACCTATTTATGGGCAATTTGGCTGTCTCTCACCCAATGACCTCTATTTTTCCATGTAACCGAATGCCTCTGGGTTTGAAATTGCTAGCCTTACACCCCTATGAATTTTCATGTTGGAGTGCCCTCTTCCCCCCCCCCCCCCCCCCCCCCCCGTGAAAATTAACTAAGGGCAGGGTCATTATTTGCGCCAGGGGGAATGGAGGAATATAGGGGAATGCCAAGAAATTTGTAAGCGAGAGAGTGCAACATGAAATTTTTCATCAAGAACCGAGGAGGAACAATGAGCTTTCAACTTTTCATTTTTTTAACGGAAGCGAGGAGGGAATGCGACATTTCTCGCCGAAAAAAAGTTGAAATCCTCCATTTCTCCTGGTGTAAATAATGCATGCCCCGTCCAGTGTAAAATTTCAGCAGATTTATAATGGAAATACATTTGGTTTTACAAATGCTTCATCCTACATCGAAGCCTATACCTCGCTACAAAAGCGGCCTTTCCTCCCCACAATAACGGCACAATCGGATGATTTAATGTCATATAGGCATGTATTACATACTTCATATTTCACTGGGATACAAACTATATATTTTGCGATCTTTACATAACGACAGCGCCGCGCCACGTGAGCGCCACGTGCCACAATAGGGTTGCCATTTCAAGCATCAAGTTTGGCATGCAAGCTGGTTTCTTGGTGGCACTTTACGCATTACTCATTACTCATTAGTCTTCTTTTTGGAGCGCTGTTA